>BQNB010008599.1:73741-83760 GCA_026074375.1 Tanacetum coccineum | reverse complement strand
GATAGTTAGTTGCCGTTCAAAAATATAAAATAAAATTAATACAATATGTTCATGTTCATTTTCGGAGCGCATACGAGTGTTTTGTAGTTTATAGTCATGTAAATTGTCTAGTTAATCGCCTAATTAGGTCATAATTTGATCATAATTTGCTCGGAGCATATTGTGTTTAAAGTGATGTATTGATTATTTAGGCTATTCATTGGTTTGTTTAGTTACTACATAGATATTGCTATTTGATTCTCTATTTTTTATGTTTAGAGATTAGCTTACAGCATTTTCGAAATGTTTAGGTGAAACGTTTGGATGATAAAATGCGAATTTTAGGTTTAGGAGGTGAGCTAGTGTGAGACGCTGCTCCTGTTCACGGAACATTATTGGTTCTTTGTAAATGTTGATTGTGAGATCAAATTAATATGTGTTTTAGACTGTTAGTAGCATTAGGTTTAGGAGCTGAGTTTGTTACAAATTCTAACGGATTTTGGTCCTGTTCATGTAACGTTATTCATACTTTGTGATCTTTATCCGGTCTTCGATTATTTAGGCTTAAGTTGATGTGAGAGCAGATTAGAGTAATTTTCAGTAATCTAGGTAAAATATTGGATGATGGAACCCGAAATGAAGGTTTTGGGGATGAGTGGGTGAGAAATTGAAATGATTTGATTGTGTTCGCATATTGAAATGTGTTGTAGACTGTGTAGTTGTGGGGATGGGGCTTACTCAAGTTGTTAATTTGATGTTGTTGTTTTTATGATAGGGGGAAAGAAGTTCTGCACAACTGTTGACACATTAACTCAGCGAGAGCCTGATTCTTTGCTTGCTGCTATGTTCAGTGGTTGCCACACTGTTTGTAAAGACTCTGAGGTAAGCACGTGATAATACCGGAACATATGTTTGGTTGCAAGATTGGTTCCTTTATCGTTTCTACAGTTGATGTATGTTTTTACGTTTGTTTGTTTCAAAATTTAGGTTAGAGCTTGATGAGTAATGTTTAGACTATTTTGAATTTTCTTTGCTTTTCTTTAGGCAAAAACATGTATTTTATTCCCAGGCCAGAGTGACGTTGAAGTTAAATTTATCCACTATGTATGGCCCAATCGGTTTTGACAAGTTTGATAGGCTCCTGCTACCGTTTCACTGATTATTTGCCATAACTAGGGTAGTATTGATAATCTCATATAGACTACGAAACCAATGGAAAAATCAAAAGGGTTATAACACATCTGCAGTATGTATAAAAATGGATGTATAGTCGGTGAATGGATTATTATGAGATATAAAATGGAATCAGTGAAGTAATTATTTAACAATTCAATACTATATGTATAATCTCCCTTCCATGCTGTTGCCATGGGTACCAAGCCTAGTGGGTATCTGCCTATTGCCTTGTTTATGCTGTCATCTTTGCATGCATTTAGGTCTTTGAACTTGTTCAGCCTGGTTAAGCGTGCACAAGCGCATTCTTAAAACATAGTAGAAACGTGCCTTGACCACATTAAGTTTTTGCAGGGGTCTGTATTTCTTGATAGGGATGGAAAACTCTTTCAGTACATTTTAAATTGGTTAAGGAATGGAGTGGTTCCCAACTTGTCAGATTTGAAGTGTTCAGAGCTTTTGCTGGAGGCAGAATACTATGAGCTTCTTGTAAGTCATTTTATTTTCTTGTGTTCTCACAGTGCTGTGAAACAGATTGTCATTTTTATTGCTTCGAGTTCTTAACTTAAATCCTTTTATTAGTATTTTTCAAAACATACACAACCTCAAGAAGAATAATCTTCTAATCTCAAAATAAGCAACCCAAATCATAGTATTGCACCACACACGATTTCAAGTCTATAATGCTTGCACTTAGTTAAAAAACTGAAAAGTATAATCCAGGGAGTATTACTATCATGGCCACATTACTTTTTCTAATCATCATTACTTTTTCCACTCTATAACTTCTATTACCATTTCACTCCGATAAGTATTAATTGATTGGGTTTCATTCTAGGTCCAAAAATACAATGTTTCACATTATCAAAACACTGTCCTTTTTGACTGGTTATTATATCTCATTACTTCAGGGATTGGTGGACGGGATGACTAAGGTCTTAAATAAGAGGAGGAAGGATGAATCGTCATCAATCGTTCGTCTTAACATAGGTCACATTCAAAAATTTATTACGCTTTTCATTTCACTTCTAAATCATTGACTCAAGCTGTAAAATTAACCGATCTTATTACAATTTCTTTATATTTAGGTTCATTTTGTAGCTCATCGATTTATTAGCTAACTGTTAAATTTGATGACAAGATAGGCGCCGTATATTGTAGCTCATAAACTCTAGTTCATATAGTATTTGTATAGTTTAAGATATCAATTCTTGGAATTATTTGGTCTTTTTATTTCATGCAAACTTTGATTTAAAAAACGTAACTGCTTACATCATATAATAATGATTTCATACGGTGTATATATATATTCATAAGTTATGCTACCTCATCATTGATTCATTATGTTTATATTCATTTTCCGAGTGTAGTTTGCAGCAAGTTAACCGCCTAATTAGGTCATAATTTAATCATTAATTTGGTTTGTTTAGATCCATTTTATGAGTTGCTCGGAGCATATTGTGTTTAAAGTGATATAAATTTTATTATTTAGGCTATGCATTGGTTTATTTAGTTAATATATATCGCTATTTGAATCTCGATTTTTATGTTTATGTTAATTGAGAGATTGGCTTACAGCATATTTCGAAACGTGAAACGTTTGGATGATAAAATGTGAATATTAGGTTTAGGAGGTGAGCTAGTGTGAGACGCTGGTCCTATTCACGTAACTCTATTGATTCATTTAAAAGAGACTGTTAGTAGCATTAGGTTTAGGAACTTAGTTTGTTAGAAATTCAAACGGATTTTCGTCCTGTTCATGTAACGTTATTCATACTTTGTGATCTTTTTCTGATTGTCGATTATTTAGGCTTAAATTGACGTGAAAGCATATTAGAGTAATTTTCAGTAATCTAGGTAAAATATTGGATGATGAAACTCGAAATGAAGGTTTTGGAGATGAGTGGGTGAGAAATTGAACTGATTTGAGTGTGTTTCCATATTGAAGTGTGTTGTAGAATGTGTAGTTGTGGGGATGGGGCTTACTTAAGCTGTTAATTTGATGCTGTTGTTGTTATGATAGGGGGAGAGAAGTTCTGCACAACTGTTGACACATTAACTCAGAGGGAGCCTCATTCGATGCTTGCTGCTATGTTCAGTGGTCGCCACACTGTTTGCAAGGACTCTGAGGTAAGCACATGAGAAAACTGGAACATATGTTTGGTTCCTTTATCGTTTGCACAATTGATGTGTGTTTTTACGTTTGTTTGCTTCAAAATTTTGGTTTGAGCTTGTCAGCTTGATGGGTAAGGTCATTTTGAATTTTCTTCCCTTTTCTTTAGGCAAAAATATATATTTTATTTCCCGGGCCAGAATGAAGTTGAAGCTAAATTTATCCACTAAGTACGGCCCAATCACTTTCGACAAGTTTGATAGGCTGATACAACCGCCGCCGTTTCACCGATTATTTGCCATAAATAGGGTAGTGTTGATAATCTCATATAGACTGCGGAACCAATGGAATAATCAAAAGGGTTATAACTTATATAACACATCTGCAGTATATACAACAATGGATGTATATGTCAGTCAGTGAATGGCTTACTATGAGATGTAAAATGGAACCAGTGAAGGGATTATTTAACAATTCAATACTATATGTATAATCTGCCTATTGCCTTGACCCCTTGTTTAAACTGTCGTGTTTGCATGCATTAAGGTCTTCGAACTTGTTGAGCCTGGTTAACTGAGAACAAGCGCATTTTCTTCAAACACAGTAGAAACGTGCTTTGACCGCATTATGTTTTTTGCAGGGGTATGTCTTTCTTGATAGGGATGGAAAACACTTTCGGCACATTTTAAATTGGTTAAGGGATTGTGTAGTTCCCAAGTTGTCAGATTCAGAGTGTTCAGAGCTTTTGCGGGAAGCAGAATACTATCAGCTTCTTGTAAGTTATTCCTTCCTCTTCTAAATTTCTGTTATTTTCAACTTCCCCTTTTTGTGGTTTCATGATGCTGGTTTGTTAGTCCTCTCCCATTGCTGTAAAACTGATTGTCATTTTTATCGCTTTCGAGTTCTTAACTTAATTGCTTTTTCTTAGTATTATTCAAAACATACACAGCCTCACGAAGAATAATCTTCGTATCTCAAAATAAGCAACCCAAATCATACTGTTGAACCCTACACGATTTCAAGTCTATAATGCTTGCACTTAGTTCAAAAAACTGAAAAGTACTAATCCGTGGAGTATTACTATCATGGCCACATTACTTTTTCCACTCTGTAACTTCTATTACCATTTCGCTCTGATAAGTAGTAATTGATTGGTTTTCATTCTAGGTCCAAAAATACAATGTTTTACATTATCAAAACACTGTCCTTTTTGACTGGTTATTATATCTCATTACTTCAGGGATTGGTGGACGGGATGACTGAGATCTTGAATAAGAGGAGGAAGGATGAAGAAATGGTTACTGACTTAACACGCACTGGTATAATTAAATGTTTACAATCTAAAGCAGTCAAGCTGAGGGGAGTAAATCTCCCTGGCCTCGATCTTTCAGGACTGGTATGATCAAACACAGCTTCTTGTTTTGCTTATAATGGATGAAACACAGATTATGTAGCATATGAAATTGCAAGATACCAGATAAATTATTAAATTGTATTGCAGGACATATAGTGTTACAAAATACTGGCTGAATTGCAGTAGTGAACATATTTATAGGCTGGAAAACCCTAAGACATTCAGGGTGGCCATTATATATCATGGATAGTACTAGAAATATTGTGCTCATGGTCTATAAGTTATGATATTTGTGAACTTATACTTCTAAGGACGCTATAAGTAGCCTATAACACACAACATCTGCATAACAAAACACAGAGATTACAAATTCACCCATGTTGACATGAAAACTAATAAAGGAAAATAAGAATTACACATCTCACTCTGTGAAATTAGAGACTTAAAACTGTATGGAGTAGCAATACATTACCATTTTTTTGTGGAATTCCCTGTTAAACACATAATTTATATCTTACTTTACTAAATATATGTTCAGTTGCATACGTTACATGCTCCCACATGACCGTGATGATATATATTTTGAATTTTTTATCATTCTATCTCATGATCTTATGGTACTAAAAACTAAAATGCTAGTTTGCAGTGATACTTGAGTGAGCCAGTTGCACCACCACTTTGGAATCCGTCAGTATTTTGTTTTACACTTGTAGCATCTTTTTATACTTGTTTTGTTTTCTAATATCCGAGTCCGGCTGGCCACTACTGATCACGATGTATCTGGAGCTGGACAGTTGGTATTTATAAAAATAGTAACATTTTTGGATGATGGATGAGTAGAAAGTATATATATATACGCTGGATGGTAGTGAATGCTTTCAATTCATTTATTTAATCAAAGTATGAAAAGCAAATCGTGGTCTATTTTGTGAACAAATATGTTGGCTCTTCTGACCCAGTTACTTCCATTCTAACTTGTGCAGAACTTGTCACATGTGGACTTCGACTATGCATGCCTGAAAAATGTTTCCTTCTCACGTGCTTATCTCTCGCGTGCTAGCTTTCAGGTAATCAATGTGACTTAGTACTGCACAACATTTTTCTGTCCTTGGAGGTTTCTGATATCTTCCTTTCTGTATCTTCAGATGGCTGATCTTACAAATGCGAATTTGGAGGGAGCCAATTTGGAAAGAGCCTATCTAACGGTATAAGCTCATCAAGTTCTGCACCATGTATAACATTTACCATGTTTTGCCAGATAGAAGTGTGTCAGGGAGTCATTGTGGTGTTACATCGACAAAGCAAGTTAAAGAATAGAAAATAATTATTTATTATTATAAAATTGAATAACAATCTAAATTTTGATGTGTGTTAATTCTTAAAAATATGTAAATAAAAGGCTAAAAGTCTGAAAGCAGGAACGGGTTAGGACTGGACACTTGGCCTAACTACACCTTGCTGAGGGTTGCTTTTGTAACGGAGCTTGCTCTTGATTAAAAGGAACAAACTAGGACCATTGGGCTTACCTGGGTGTAGGAGGTCCACCATGACAGGTCATGTGCTGAGGACCGATTTGACATCTCTAACCACATCTATGTAAACTCGACCATATGCATTTCTCATTATATTCTCACTGCTGTTTGTTTCTCTTTTTCGTAGAGTGCCAAATTGACCAATGCCAGTCTGAAGGGTGCAAATCTCCGAGATGCTTATCTCTGGGATGCTAGATTTCAGGTAATCAATGTGACTTGGTACTGCACAACATTTTTCTGTCCTTGGAGGTTTTTGATATATTGGTTACTTTTTTCTTAACTCATTCGTGGTTTCTGATATCTTCCTTTCTGTATCTTCAGATGGCTGATCTTACAAATGCGAATTTGGAGAGAGCCAGTTTGGAAAGAGCCAGTCTAAGGGTATAAATAAGCTCATCAAGTTATGCAGCGTGTATAACATTTACCATGTTTGGCCAGATGGAAATGTGCCAGGGAGTCATTGTGGTGGTACATCGACAAAGAAACTTAAAGAATAGAAAATGATTCATTATTATTATAAAGTTAAATAATATTTAATTCATAAAAAATATGTAAATAAACGGCTAAAAGTCTGAAAGTAGGAATGGGTTAGGACTGGACATTAGGCCTAACTACACCTTGCTGAGGGCTGCATTTGTAACCGAGCTTTCTCTTGATTAAAAGGAACAAACTAGGACCATTGGGCTTACCCGGGTGTAGGAGGTTCACCAGGACAGGTCATGTGCTGAGGACCGATTCCACATATATGTAAACTCGACCATGCATTTCTCATTATATTCTAACTGCTTCTTTCTCTATTTTGTAGGGTGCCAAATTGACCAATGCGAGTCTGAAGGGTGCAAACCTCCAACATGCTTATCTACGTGATGTGAATCTTACCGAAACAGTAAGTATCATCAATATCTTGCACTTTAGTCTTTTCATTCCATGTAATTGCAAGAAATGGTATAGTAGATACGAGACAATTAGTCAAATGCATAAAATGCCCTTTAATAGTGACAAAAATGGGTAAGAAAAAACATATGCTATAATTTGCAGGATCTGAAGGGCGCGGATTTGCTTGGAGCAATTATATGAATATGAACTGATTCCAAGGCTCTGATAAGAATGATGGTATTCTTTTCTGTTTCTGTTTCCACCATTTTTCTGTACTTAATTGGATTTCCTTGTTACTCTAGATTCAAGTAATGCGTCGTTGTAAACAAGCTTGCTGAACTATTAGTATTGCTTTCTATGTACATACCAATTGGTGACTGAGATGCAAAAAAGAGAATAACTTTAGAGTTGCGGAATGTAGTGTTTTGGGTGCACCCAATGAATGCATCTGTGTTTATTATGATTTGAGTATGGCTATAGGTGTGGGCAGCATTCAAATCAGTTCATGTGTGTGCGTGTCAGTTTGTGCATGCATATAATTAAGTCTTGAAAATAGCTAAATCCTACGATCTTAACACCTTGAGATTGGAGATAAAAGATCAAAAACCGAAATCCTAATGAGTTGGGGGTGTTCAGCCTAATACCAACAGATAGGGATGGCAACGGGTGAGGAAAAACCCATAACCCATGGGTACCCGCACATAAATGGGCGGGTAATCTCGTTATTTTTCACCCGTGGGTGGGTTGTGGGTGAAAATTTGTACTCATCAGTAGGTGGCGGGTGGGTGACGGGTAATACATACCCATCATAGGTGTACCCATTTAAGAAACCCACGAGTGTACCCGCCTAAATACCCACGGGTGTACCCTAAACCCATTTTTGTGTTAAAATAAAATTTATTATACTACTTAAATATTTGTGAGGTTGTTGGTATATATTTAATAACTACCAAGATATCCAGACTACACAATAAACTACAATTTTTTTTTGAGTTACAAAGATTTAAAAAATGAATATTAATATCAAACATTTAAAGATATATACATGATATATCTCGGTACATGTATGTGATTTGATGTAATGATGATGAATTTTTCTAGTTTCAGACATGTCATTAAGTATTTTGTGAACTTAGTATTTAGAAAATTGATATGATGTCCCCAATGAATGCATCTGTGTTTATTATGATTTGAGTATGGCTATAGGTGTGGGCAGCATTCAAATCAGTTCATGTGTGTGCGTGTCAGTTTGTGCATGCATATAATTAAGTCTTGAAAATAGCTAAATCCTACGATCTTAACACCTTGAGATTGGAGATAAAAGATCAAAAACCGAAATCCTAATGAGTTGGGGGTGTTCAGCCTAATACCAACAAAGAAGGGGAGGAGAGAATTTTCTTATTTAAGTTACAATTGAATGAAATGTGACTTACTTATTAGATAGGGATAATTAGCAAGATTTTATAACGGTTGATAGTTGTAGTGATAAAAAAAAGTTATGAGTTCCAAACGAAAAATAATAAAAGTTTAAGATTTGAGGATTAAACACTATTTAAACCGAATGAAATTATGATTTTCATAGTTTTATTAATTTTTCAAAATTCAACAATATGGTTTAACCCTTTATATGTATACCCGAGCGTTGCGGCGGCGGGTACCCTGTGATTAATCAGAGAAAAATAAAAGGAAAATAACCCCGATCAGGTCCGGTTTACTCATTTTTATAGGTTCTAACCGGTTCTCTGGATCGTTTCAGGCGGCTTTTATTTGCTAGCCGAACTGGTGACCACTCATGTTCTCGGTTGAACCCGTTGGCCCAGTCCGGCTTTCAAAACTATATGTATTAGCATATAAATTGTATAAAGTTTTGTGTGTTTTATTAGTTTGTACAATGTGTATAATAATATGTACTTTTCATTGTAGGGTGTTTTAAAAATTACATTAATTAGTAATAGGTGTTTTAAGAATAACATTAAATGTGTTGATCAGTCAATAAGTATGTGTTATAATTGTACAATTATTGATTTTCAACTTTTTGTTATTTGCATTAAAGATTGTACAATGTGCATCAATCCTTGTATTACTTAATATTTTGCATTGAATGAAAAGAGAGATGTGTGACAGAATTTTATTGTTTGCATAAAATGTTGAACAACATGCATAAGAATTTGTATTACTTAAAAAAAATTGCATTCAATGAAGAGCGAGGTGTGTGCCACAATTTTATTGTTTGCATAAAATGTTGTACAACATGCATAAGAATTTGTATTACTTAAAAAAATTGCATTCAATGAGGAGAGAGATGTGTGTTAGAAACCATTTTGTTCTTTTGTTGTATTACTTAATTTTTGGCATTTAATAAGGAGAAAGTGTATAATTTGCTTTATATGTAGTATAAATATAGTTTTCTAACATTTCCTAATTGCAATCAAACTTCGTAATTAGGCTTTAACTTTTTAAAGCCATATGTGTCGAATGAGCCATATCTTAATTCCATTAGACATTTATTAATACTAGAATAATAAATGTAAAGCTCAGTTCTCATTTCCCGAATAGTCGATCATAGTGTGTAACAAGTTTGCTTATTGCCCGCGCGTTGTGATGGGACTGATTAGTAGCTGAAACATGTTTTTTATTGTATTCACATTTTACACCAAAACGAATATTGTAACTAGTCACATAGTGGTTGAACTAATAAGAATAATGAGAAGGTTTTATACACAGTTTGATATGCACAACCTGATCCAAAGTACCATGTTCCTAAACTGAGTTGAAAACTTAAAATAGATACAAACTAATAGTTGCCACTGGGTATGTGACATTCTTTGCTACTGGGGCTGTAAACTCTTGTTTTATGGACTTACCTTTGGTCTTGGGCTACCGTTTAAAGTCTTCTGAAAATATAAATTGTACACTGCAAATGTAGTTTCTTGGCCAAAGTGGTTCCAAAATAAGATTTGAAAAACGAAGAACTGATAAATTCTCCAAAAGC
>BQNB010008599.1:0-73243 GCA_026074375.1 Tanacetum coccineum | reverse complement strand
TTGCAAATATGTTTGTTTGGTATTTTTATGTCTTGCAGGTAAAACGGATTGAAAACTAAGCAAAAACGGGAATTATCAGGCTCGATTCAATCAAGTTTAATTATTATTCAAAGCCAAGATGAAGTCGTAAAAATCCTTCGAGCATGCCATGGGAAAGAGCGCGGAAATACGAGTCCAACGGTGTCTTCGGATTTTATTGGGCCAGCCCGATTCCCACTTAACGGGTCGGGCCAGCCTATACTTGATATAAGCCCAAATAATAGCCAAAAGTGAGAAAATCTATATATGGAGGGAGATGACGTCAGCATGACGTCATTGCCATGTGTAGGGAATTAAATCCCAAATGGTTATGTGCTGGCGCACTATAAAAGAAGGGACGAGTAGAGTTGAGACACGTGGCAGGGAATAATGTATACATCTCAATTCTTATCTTTCTCAAATCAGTGTGCATGAATGAAAATAAAAAGGAAATCTGACGGACGAGACAAGCTGCGTACGAATCAGGCTAAGAGAATGTACACGTGGAAGCAAGGGAACGGCTGGATTCCTGCTCTTTTCGATTCAATCCGAGGTCACTCGCTCGCAGCCTTATGATTGGTGGATTGAGTACCCAATGATTGGGTCCAATATTACAATTTCACCCCTTCTTTACCTATAAAATCCAACACGCTCCCCTCATTATCTTTCATTAGGAATTAGATTTTTTTTAAGTTCACTATTTAGTTTTAGCTTATTTTTCAGTTAAGTTTAGCTTAATTCATAATTTCTAGCTTATTGTAACAAGTTTAATTCGAAAGCTTATTGAGATTTTGTATCAAGTATGGTTTGAGCTTAATGAAAATCATGGTTTGCTTATTTGTTTGTTTTCTTACTTCGCGTATGTGCTTATCAAATAAGCCTTTCTCATGAGCTTAGTTCCTCAGCTTATTAGTTCCAAAACTCTTTAAAAGCATTAAGATAATCTCCTATAAGCTTTCTGAAGCTTATTCGATCTAATCTTATTAGTTTTCAAAGATTTTCGTTATTATAAGCTCAAATAAGCTTAGATTTAGCTTATTGTCGTGCTTAAATCGTTTTTATTGTTATTAGAAGCTCGTATTATCTGATAAAATAAGCTTCTAAATAGCTTATTTGAATTTACATGAGCTAATATGCTTTGGATCAAACTTACGTTTGCGTATTGCTTATTCGAGTTAAGGATTTAATCATTCATGTGCTTTTAGTTTATTCCAATTTCATGTTGCTGCTTTCGAATGCTTATTAATCTAGTTTAGGAGCTTATTTCGTTTTAGTGTTGGCTTAATAAGTAGTTTAAGTCTTAGATCTCAATTTATCTTATAATCGTTTAGCTTATTGTCAAGGACTAGATTCTATTTTTTTGAAATGTAAAAGTCCCTACTTTTCGTTTTCCTTTACTAGGTTAAAGATATATAATATATATGTATACTATACATAAAAGGTGTATGACGTTTTTAAAATATTAAAATCTAACTTAAAATTAATTAAAATTCTCAAATATTCAAACTTTGATCCATTTATAATTTATAATTTTATAATTTTTTTTCTAACACTGACTACAATCTGAACCCGTAAGTGTTGCATTAAGAGTTACACCAAAACAATAAGTCCGCATGTATAATTATTCGTCGCTATCCACTGTCTCTTTACGCAGATATTCGAGTATTCGTCTAGTTAGAATAAACGTCGTGTGAGAGTGTTTTCATCCAACCATTCTTCAACTCAAGTCATCGAGGAAAAACACCTTCATCTCTAATGAGAAAAAGTTTTTTAATGACCTTTCTAAAGAAAGAAAAAGTCACTGATCTACCTTCAATTCGAGATGCATGTTCATTAGAACAATAAATAGAGAGCAATTCAATTTACATTGCATTTCAATATGAAAGCATGTACAAAAGAAGTAACAAACGGTTTGACTACAAAGATGTAAAAACGCAATCAATGTACTCAACAAACCTCCACTTAAGATGATCAGAACCAAAGGAATATATGGGTTCATTACGTAAATTTCTAAGATGCTTTTCCTCAACGACATGGGTTAAGACTCGCCGCAGCGAAGCGCGGGTTTCAAAAACTTGTTTATAATAAAAAGTTCACATACGTCCCTATAATTGTATATAGTTATATAACAAGTTTGAATTCTGTCCGCGCGTTGCGGCGGGGGAAACTTTGTTATTGTATTTCATATTGCAGTTGATGTATTATGTTACAAAATGTGCATTACTTAAGTGATAAAAGTTATACATTTCTTTTGTTTTGTCTAGTGATTGGGTTGTTGATGCTTGTACTTTGTTTATAGTTTTAAACAGTAGTGTGTTTCGTTTTTTATTTGGTCATGTGGTGTTTTCTTTGTGGCCTTTGTAAGTGTGAATGGCTATAAGCCTTTGGACTTTGTAAGCATTTCACTTGTTATTTATTTTTGTTTAGTTAATCTTTTGTCACAAATACATGTGTAGTCCAGAAAGCGGTTATATTGTTTTATGTATTCTTATTTGTTTCAGGTAATGGTGATTGTAGGTTGTTGTATTCACAATGGTGTGACTGCATATATAACATAAGCTTGGTTATATTTACAACTAACAGTTATAGAAAATATTTAATATCAAAGATACATTAACAGTTTTCTTAAAGGAGTGTGCAAAAGGCATAAGTTTCTAGAGATAGCTACATATATGAACTAAACTTAGTTAGAGTTAGGATTTAGACTTATACAAAAGATTAGGAATACCATGGATGCAACAACAGCTTTGGTAAAGGAATATACAAAAGCCATAGAGTTGTAGAAGCTGGGTGCACCAACGTGGTTAAGTTAAAAGTTATGTTGCTGTGTTTTAGAGCAGATGGGTATTATCAAGTGCTGGAGGATTCATTTGTCGTGTTTCGCCTTCTTTGTCCCTTTTGAAGTATCAAGTTCTGGTTCAGTTTTGAGAAGTGACTTTCTGGCAGATGTTTTGGGTAAGTTGGTTTGTTGATCTCCTTTGATAGGTTTCACAGTTTCTGGAGTGGGCGGAGGTGTTGATTGAGGTTCTTTTGTTTCTGCTGTTTCAGGTTCGAATACTTCTGGCTGGTTGCTTGCTGTTGTAGATAATGCGGGACTCAATGGTTTAGTGTGTTGGATTATTTCTGGTTGATGTTTGCTTATGGGTGCAGCAGTGGGTTCAGGAACTTGGCTTGCTCTTGGTTGTTCTTCGATTATAGGTTCAAGTGGAATTACTTGAGGTGGTGGTGCGGGCAGGGGAAGGACCGTCTTTTCGAAAACTCTGTCTAGCACCAAGTCGCGTCTTCTGGAGGTACTTCCACTATCAAAATGGAACTGAAACACATGTGTTGTGCCTTCCAAATCTTTGAGTGCAGATGGGAGTTCGTATGGATCTTTGTTTGGGAGTTCAGCTAAGATATCGTCACAGCCCCTTATGAAAGTGTTAGTATTATCACTGAAGCAAGTGAGAGACATTGTTGCAGTCCCATCGTTTATGATTGCTTTAAAGCAATAGCTGTAATAGTTTGTGGGTTAGAATGTAGTAAGTAAACAATAGTGTACTTTATTTTAATTTTACCTGTATACAGGAATGGGCTGAGGTCCATGATTTTTGCATGTGGGAAATGGATTTCCTGGAATGACTTGTAATCTGCAAGAAGCACATCGTTGGTAGTACCATTTCTTTTGCGTGTTTATTTTATAGATGGTAGCTTCTGATGTGAATCTGACACCCTGTTATGAAGAAGTGGTGGTTTTATCATATTGGTGTTATGTTTCTTTTGAAAATTGTAAATGTATATGGGGAGGTATTTACAGTGATGAAGTTATGTACCTCGTAGTTTTGTGGGTCGAGATCAAAGATAGTGGCGAGTGGGAATCGATTCCTGGTCTTTTCTTCTTCTTGATTTTCATATCGTTGGTTCTCAATATTTAGTATTACCTGAGGCTCTGGTAGTTGTTGGTGTCTGTCATGTAGAGTATTATGTATTAGCAACTATATGATTAACGTTTGCACGATTAACATACATATGTAAAGATATATGACTGGTGCTTACACTTGTTTGATATGGAAGGTTTCTGGTATGTTGGGGTTGAGGTAGTAGTGAGTAGCAGATGTACTGGACAGTTGTAATCCTACATATAGTAAGTCATTAATTGGTGTTTTATTATATGGTTCTTAAGTAAATAGGATATGTATGTTTAAGGTTTGATACATACACATGATATCGTATGAACCTAGACAGGAAGACAGCTATGGCCACTCGGCCTTTACAATGCTTCATATTCTTGTAACATGGAAGTTGACAGCTATGATGCCATAGGGCACAGAATGATGGTATTGCACTGTCGAAATGTATAATATAATTTAAGTTGTTGTAATAGATATATATTAAAAGGTGCTTGTATCTTAATCGTGTTTGCAATGATGTACCTTAGATTTTGAATATCGATAATTCTTCGGTGGATCCTGTTTGAAGTGGCATCTCCAGATGTGCGAATTCTGCTAACAGCTTGGATACGACCTATGTAATCTGATTTCATAATAGAATAGGTGTCAATAAATGTGTTTAACAATTGTAAAGGGGTATTGGTTTAGTACCTGTCAGTATTGCATTCCTGACATCAGCCCTTGCTGCAAGTTCATTGTAGCTAGCAAAATTGAAGTAGTGCTCAGGGAAGTCTTTTGCTGGTATTTCTTCCAAGTGTATATACTTTCCGAATGTCAAAGATGTGGGATTGTCGAGGGTTCGTTCCCATAAACCTGTTTGCTCGCAGCTGAAACCTGATATTTTGTATGCTTTATGAAGTTGGAGTAACTGATCAAAGTAAGCAGTGTCTTTTATCATCATGTTTTGCTTGATAGGGGTTACCCTGCAACCACGTCATTTTTGTAATAGTTAGTCTATTTGTTAGCTCTGTATAAGGTATGTTGCTATTAGTATATGTGTTTTTATACCTGCTTATCCAGTAAAATGCAACAGTATTTCATAGGTTGTTGAGTTTGTACATGCTTGGAACTCCATTTACGGTATACTACTGCTTCGATTGTTTTGTTAGTGTCCATTGGATTCAGGTCTGCTATAATGGTGACATCGGGCTTTGTGACTATCATTTTGCCCTTTTCTTCGGCCGTACTTTTGGAAATGCTAGTTGTTGCCATTGATCTGGAAACAGAAGAAAGTTCAATATTAAATAGGTATATTTGGTTTTGTTACAATATTGACAATGTGTAAGGATGAAAAATGTTTAATGGTTACAAATTTGTATATACTATAGCAGTAGAAATCACATTTAACATATAGGCAGTTGACATATAAGTAGTCTGAATTGTCTATTGGAGTGTACAAATGTATGGATACAATTATCGTACGTAGGAACACTTATGCATGTAGTATCACTTAATAAAATACACATAGTATAGAGAATATAACAAATATTGTGATTATGTATTAGGAGTATTTTATCTGTTATCAAGAGTATACAATGTAGAAATTTTAGTATATACTTATTTGTTTTAAGAAAGATGATTGTATTTAATTCAGTTAATTTTGAATTATATATTGACTAAAACAATAACATTAAACCTGTTGAAGATCAACTTCTGAAAGAAAGTCCTTGTAATGTAGCTGTTGGCGAGCGGTTGGGTTGACGGATGATAAGAACCTTGAGTCCCACAGGAGTTGTTGCTCGTGAGAGGGCAACATATAGTTGACCATGAATAAATACAAGTTCGCTGAGTAATACTCCTATTTTCTTTAGGGATTGACCTTGTGATTTGTTTATGGTCATAGCATAACATACTTTCACCGAAAACTGTTTCCTTTTGAAAACAAAAGGGGCTTATGGATTCTGTGCAATCAATGGAATACGCGATAGAAAGACTTTCTAAGATACTCTTGTACCTATGATAATTTGGGCTTCTATCACCTTTGGGAGTAGTTTTGTTACTATTAAGCGCGTTCCATTGCAAAGGCTGCCAACGATATTAACATTGCGTAAAAGCATGATGGGTGTGCCAATTTTCAGTTCTAACCTGTGGAGAGGAAGGCCAACAAAAGAAAGAGTGTTTAAGTACTCCCTTAGATACAATAGTTCTACCTCTCCTCCGTCATGAGCATGGGGTATGGCATCATCATATCTAAGATATGTATACGTTCTCCCAGGTTGCAAAGATAGGATTTTGTTGTTGATAATGTCGGTAATGGATAGTGTAATGTTTCATTATCATAGATAAAGTCTATGAGGTTCGATATTCCATCTCCATCGTCGGGAATACAGTAGTGTTCAGGTATGTCTACCCATGAACATTTTTCTGGATCACAATCATTTGGTGTACCAATGTTTCCGTTCCCGACGTTCAATAGCCATTGCGCAAAGACGAATACTCTTTCCCTATCGATATCTTGTAGGTTACTATTGTTGAGATGCATATTTTTTGTAAGATAGTACATTTTAAAATGTTGCCATATGTAAGACTTGGCAATTGAAGAATGTATAATTTCATTTCTCGATGCGTTTGTTTTAACTGGAAGAGTCTATCCGAGATCTCCTCCCAACATTACTGTCTTACCCCCAAACAAACGGTTTGGTTGGTCTAGCAGATCTCGTAGGATCCTATTTAGTGACTTAAAACATCGGCGTTCATTCATAGGCGATTCATCCTAAATAATCAGACTTGTTTCTTTAATTAAGGTTGCTAACTGTGTGTTTTTTTATTCAACACATTGTATTATTAGTTAGGTCCAGATGCATTTTAAAGCGTGAATAGGCCGTACGCCCTGCTGGAAGTAATAGGGAGGCGATACGTGATGAAGCAACTGCTAAAACTATCTGGACCTAACTAACCATATACAAAAACTAATTATTGCCTATTATTAAAACATGCATCCATAATTAAACTAAAGATGTGACGCTTCTTATCATTTAGTTGTGGTAGCAACTGATCACTATGAGCTGCAAGGAGTGTACGATCGTAACTCTTCTCCTCCATTAGGAGTCTGTTTCTAAGAACATACATGAGATGTTCAGGTGGCATACGGAGACCAAAATCTTCTAACAATTTTAAACAGTGATTTAGACAACCTTTAAGCTTGTACAACACATAACGGAATCATTAATGTGTAGGTTCAGAATGTTCAGCGAGATGGAAGAAGTATATGGTATATCTTCCGACATACTTTTCCATGTGCGGTTCAAAAGTTTAATTGGATCAGACACTTGACAAAATGTAAGAATGTGTGCTAATAGTGTCTGTAACTTTGCGGGTGTCGCTGTAAGAGCAGCTTCTTCTAGCGTTATCTCCTATTCTCTGTCATTCTCTAATAAGCCTAGTGCCTCACATGCAGCCCGACAGGTTAGGTAGACAACGTCGTTTACGGTACAAATACCTGGAAAACCCTTACAGCCTTTTTGGTGACACAACAACATTCTTTGATAAAATAGATCTCCCGCGGCGGGATGGACATATGTCAACCTACCAATTGACGATTTTGTTCTTACACGGCGTCGTCACCAATACTTGCCATCTGCGTACCATATAGATTCAGATAGGAAATCTAAATATGTTAAGTGTCTTCCGTCGGTATTCCATTCATTGTAGTGACGCCATTCGGTAAGAGTCGTCTTCTTTTTATGAGTATCAACAACAATCGAGTCAAGCCTATCTCGCTCTCTAAAGACTAACGTTGCATATTCATCAAGTGTACAGATAAAATTTGAACTGCTGGTTCCCTATAGTGTATATCAAATTCGAAAATCCTCCAACACGCTTCGTGAGGGCTTATGTATCTTGCATCTAGATAATTCTTTATTTCATCTACCACCACCTGTGGTCGGTAAGTGGTAGTCGATGCCCCAGGTGTTGACATATTTGTACCATTCCTGGATATACGGGCGACAACGCGATCAGTCCCTTTAGAAATGTACTTAAACAAATACTTTATAAGCATCGACCATCCACAATACTCCACGTTGATGTGTGCATAGAATGTCGTCAACAACTTCTTATTGTATGGGACAACATAGCTGTTGTCTAACTTAATGTTTTGTCGTGTGGTTGTGACATCAGTGTTCCTCCTTTTGTAATGAACAAAGCCATTTTTGTCTATGTACGTACGCTGGCAATATTCTTTTGGAAAATTCTTTTTGCACCGAGGACTATTGTGCATGCATGAAGCAGATGGACATGCTAATCCACATGGGCCGTGCATCATAAATTCTGAAACAATATTGTAACACTCTGGATCGACATCCTCTGAAGGCAATTCAGCCGATACATACATATCTATATCTTCTTCTCGAGATACACGCATCGATTCATGTATCCATAACAGAGTATGACAGTGAGGTAGTCCCCGCTTAGTACTATAACAAAGAAACCAATGCAAAATACATAGTAAGTATATAATAAAATAGAAAAATAGTGAATTTAAAAGTAAGGAATAATAATTAAAATTTCCAGTTATAGAAAATACTCGCTACAGTCTTCCCAAATGGTTGTGAATCACGTAAAAAGTTTATAAATTGATGGATCTTCATTTCGAAGACTCTATCGACGACATCTGCTCTGTCTGTTATTGTCAACAGTGGAAATTAAGCCATGTACTCAGCTATCTCCGGCCACTTAACATTGCAGGTGAACGTTATAAAAAAGGAAGGATTTCCATGTACACGACATATGACGAGTGCATCTAGGTAATGACTGTACATGTAATGTGGCCCGCTTGTGAAGGATTGCGGCAGTATAAGCCTTAACCCACAATCAGAACCATCGCTATCTCCTCGGTTAATAGCATCATAGATGCCGGATAAATATTCATTCCTTATATCATTTTGATGTTCACGAACGTAGTCAATTCGATTTTGCTCAATGGCACAAAAAGCAGTGACAACATATTGTTGAAACAATCTACCGGTTCTTGATAGATAGTTATAGCAATTTGCACGATCGTGGAGCTGATAAGAATAAAAAGCCAACATGGATAATCGTTTTTGATCAGAAGAAGAGTGGGTAGGATCAACCATCTTTAAGTTTTTCGAATAACCATCTTGGCCATAGACAAATAAAAGAGGAAATTGCAACGACATATAGGATGAGTGCAACTTGTTTACACGTTGTGGATACCCTGAGCGCTCCTCCAATACTATATCATAATCCATATGGCTTTCAGGACCGGTTTCATAAACGATAGCGCCCAACATATCCCCCGTAGGAAGCTCATATTCTTGAGCACCAACCACATTGTATAATCGAACCTTGAAGTTAGGAAAACATGCGTATCCTGAAATTTCTCACGTGTTGTTCAGAATAACTGCACCAATCCATTGTGAGTGTCCAACAAATCTATAAGTCCTTCAACTATGTCCCTACGAAGATCACTATTCTCACCGCCAAAGTGACTCATACGATTGTCTACTTCATTGTCGGTGTCGTAAATATACAATTGTAAGAACCTTGGCGGTTCACCTTCTGCAGGACACAAAGACCCTATCCATTGGTACAACTGCCCTGATATCTTAAACACATACAGTCCACGACCATTATTAATTGAGTTATCAACTTGTGCACCCAGCGATGTCATACTAAACATCTGGTTATATGCTCTAATGTTCTCCAAGAAGTGACGATCCCGAATTAATAGTTTCATATACTCAGGATATACCTAATATGTACGCAAGACAACTCGACCACCTCTACAACAACGATTATAACGGGGGCGTGAACTTCTGGGAACACTCTTTAAACGTTCCTCACCCCAAAAGAGTGCTCCACAATGCTGAAAGCTATAAGTACAACCTCTGAGATATTTATAATCCGATGTTGGACCCGAAGCCGGTGGCTGTTGTCGTGAGGTGCCCGTGTTAACAGTGGGATCATGGCAGTTGTGTCGCTGCGAAGTATTTGTGTTAACAGCGGGAGCGCGACGGTTGTATGATGAAGCGACTAGACGTCGAAATCCTTGAACAAACACATATGAGTAAGAACACAAACGCCTTAAGCAAGACATGATATGAAACAACAACTAACAACAGAAATATAGACTAAGAAGGTACCCCTATCAGGAAGTGGAATGCGTTCTGCACCAACATGAAGACCATTGTGACCATGATCATCATGATCATCTATGGGAGTCGAAGACGTGTTTACATTAACAGGACCAACAGATGGACCAACCGGAGACACGAAATTTAACTGACCATTAGATGACTCAACTGGATACACACCCAAAGCTGCAGATGGCTGCTGATCAATACATGGAAACGAATTTGATGGGCGAACACACGTCTTCTTCAAAGGGAGATTGACCTGACGATCATCCTGATCGACGACATTCCGCTTCAACTCATTGAGACGACGAACATCCGAAGAACCATCCAATTGACGAACACATGGAGTCGAAACCGTTGGACGTACAGATGGCGTATGAGAACGAATAGTCGAAAGATCACAACCTTGAGCAACTACACTATGTTCAAAGACTTAGGAACCAATTTCCTTTTAGTTTTCATTAGAAAATTATAGTATCGTAAACCGAAGTCGCAAAAGAAAGTAATAACTACCAATAGTTTATACAATAGCCTAACGACTAACAACACTTCATAACAATCAGGTAAACACCTAAATACTACTGGAAAAACATAATAAACATCCACATACGCAACTACATATAGAAAAAAACAAATAAAGGCAACCAAGTAGAAGCGTTAATAGCAACACAACAGCAAGGCAACAATGGTAAGCAGCAAGAGAAAAAGCAATAATCATATAGTGCAACCCGTATACATCAAAAGTCAGTAACAAAACACAAACAGAAAAAATACTAAACATGCAATACACAAACATAAAGGAAAAGAAAATTTCGAAAACCTCCATACCAACAAACGATCGTCTCCGAGATCCCAAGAAAGTTGGTAGATGAGAATAATCCAAAACAGGTTACGTATAAACGAAGCGTCTATTAAGGGTTTTTATAAAATAAAAAAAATATTAATAAGATAAACGTAAGACCGGAAGGAGGCCTAAAAGGAAGTGGGCCAATAAATACAGGCCAGCGTTAGCCCACTGACGAAACGACAGAAGGGATTGCCGTTTTTGTTTTGATGTTTAGTATAGTTTAAAATTTCTTTTATTAGTAAGAGCATAAGCAAAACAAATGTGTCATTTCATCATTTTTTTCTATTGCATCACTTTTTTTCACAGCATCAAAATACCCATTCTTTGTACAGAAATGGTTTTATGGACAAAAGTAGTAACATTGGTCCATATATACCCCACTATACAACACAAAAAACAAAAACAAAAAATTTTAAAAAGGAGAAAATGGTGCAACCGAAGGACGGCGAGCCAAGGCTCGGTATGGTGTTCGTGCCATTAGGGGTGAGCATCGGCTCAAACTCGGACCGGACCGGACCGAACCGAGACCGTTTTAGCCCAAAACCACAGAGGACCGGATCGGTATGGTCCTGTTGTTCGGTCGGTCCGGTCTGAGAAGGCATTATTGGTCGGTTGTACGTAAGACCGGACCAGACCGATGACCGAACATAAGGTAAAGTAAGACCGAGGACCGGACCGAAATAGGTTCGGTTCGGTCCCGGCAGTCCGGTCCGATCTGATTTTTCGATTCGGTTGGTCCGCGATCTGATATGCTCACCCCTACGTGCCATCGTTGTGGGCTGATGGGGATTGCGTCACTTTACTAGCCAACCATACCCTCCTCTCTGATAGTCACAAGAGATCACTCATTTGTTTGAAAAGCAAATAGTGTTTCATTTTACCCGCTTAAAGTTTTAATAGTAATTTATTATTGTGTAATTTCTTTTTACTTGTGTATAAGTTGATTGTACATTTAGTTGGTTGAGCTGAGCGAAAATCAGAAAGGTGGATGTTTATTATCAAAGTACAACCAAATAATACACATATGAATTTTTAAAAGTTAGTTTCTTTTAAAACTACACAATAATAAAATAATATTTAAACTTAAATGATTTTTATAATTCAAATAAACTTTAATTGATTTTAATATAGAACACTCACAAAACTTTGTTACTGTTGAGTAACATTTTTTCTAAATACAACTTATAAATTGCTATGAGTTTATCACATCGACAAAGACGATTTTAAAAGGCGTATAAACTATAAAGTGACTCCTTGGCAACTAAGAAAAAAAGGTGGGAACAATTTATGTGGGTTTTGGCACCATATGTTTTTTGGACCAAAAATACCTTTATAGTTTAGATTTTAAAAAAAACAGTGTATTCTTATTTCATAAACTTAATAGAGCAACTGAAATAACTCGGTAAGAGAAAGTTGGAATGGTATGAGACTTGCTAACTAATACAACGAGGATTTAAGCCTGTGCGTTGCCGCGGGATGTTTGTGAATTGATTTCTTTTTCTTCTCTTTTTTGGGCATGTTTCAGTTAGGCAGTGGCAAACTGCAGGCAACAATAGCAGGGCAACCTGCAATTACCAAAATGCAATCAACATATCATTATATTGTCTTACACTTGAAGGCCTATATTGTCTAAGATTGAAAGAAAGAAAGATATTAGTATATAAGAAAAAATTTCAATCTAAGATAATATATCATGTAAACTATGACGCACACATTTGGAGTGAATGTAATTTTGAAACCAAAATGGGTGAGAACCTGTAGAAGTTCTAGTAATTTCCTTATGCGTTGGTACTATTAGCCCGCATAACAAAATGAAAGTTGTGGTATACAGATTGCCATATCCAACACATTACTATTAAGCGTAACACGTAGCCATTACCACATACGTCTATGATAGTTGCATGGTGATGGGACTCATTATCACGCTTAACTTTAACTTAATTCAAGATAATTAAGTAATCTCAAAGATATAATAAAAGTGTGTAAATTCCTAGCATGTGAGTGGGTCCATTCTCATGACCTTTTTACTCATACAAACTATTAGAGGTTTAAGAAGTTGCAGAAATGGTGATTCTCATGGTGCATTGACCCGTTGTTTTCTCTCTACTACTTACCAGGTCACGATCCGGTACTTAATCATTTATTGAATATAAAAAGGAAATATTTGTACAGTTAGCGCATCTGTATACCTAAAGTAAAAGGAAAAGGTTAATTGAATTACCTTGTGACCTAGTACTTAAATCATTTATTGAATATAAAAAGGAAATATTTGTACAGTTAGCGCATCTGTATACCTAAAGTAAAAGGAAAAGGTGAATTGAATTACCTGTAAGGCAGCAACTCTACACAGTAAGTTTTTCGCTTCATCAGCAGAGAAAGAACAGACTTATCAAATGATATAAAACATAAACTATGGCACTAAAATTTTTAGGTCAACTCATACAATTTTTCATCCATTTTGACCCGTGATTGAACACTTCTTGTTTTGGATATAATGGTATGCTTTGTTTTCATCTGTTTTTTAGCAACTAAGAATTTAACAAACACAATCAAGCTTATTCGCTTAAATACTTATATATAAGCTCGTAATATCCATAATTATCCTAATTTTGAATCAAATGTCATTTAAAATATAGAAGTAATACCGCCAAAAGGGTGTTTGGGTATTGCTGCAGCTATAGCCAAATTGGTACTAAGGATACCTTCATTCATTTTGAATTCGACTATTTTACAACACATAAGTCACATATAGAAGTGAACTTATGAAACATAAGCCCGAGATCAAATCAACCATAAGCCGAAACAAAAGGTGAGAATCTATTTTTGTATAGGAGATATCAGATTGTACCTTTACTATTCTTCCCATCTGTGCATTTATGCCCAGATGAGCTTAATTGATGCTGAATTTTTTCTGTGCTGGTGTTGGTTTCGTTTCATTTCAGCGGTGATGTTGATGATGCCATTGTAGTCATCTTGTTGGTAACGTTGTTGTAGCCTGGTGTTGCTGATGCCTTTGTGGCTACTTCATTTTTTTCAGAGAGATCTCCAAAGAGTCTGACTTCCTTGTACATTTATACGACAGAAAAAACACAAAGATTAACCATGTTTTTCAAGTTCGGCTAAAATATTAGGACGCCGGAGCCCCTGCATGAAAAAAGGAATAGTTGGTTAGAAGAGGTTGAGTCGAACGGGTCGGAAGTCACCAAAAGTGTAAAATTCAGTGTACATCCTCCCAAGTTCTTATATTCAAACGAATTGATACTTATTCTAATAACTTTTTTGCTCTTCTGAGCTAATTATTTACAACTAACTTCAAAATAATGGGACAGAAGGAGATTTTTGCTTTCATTAACAAAAATCTATAACTTACATCAGATATTCATATATGCTAAATGAATTGGTTAGAAAATCGTACAGTATCTTATAAGGTCAACGATGCTATTGTGGTTTTTGAAATGTTTACCCATAACAGAAGCTTCTTAGCGGTTGGTTGGATATGTGTTTCAGAAGTGGATTTGTGATATTAAGTAGAAATACGTACGTTAATCAATCTTTAAGAATTGATCATAGCAACTCAAAATCCATATAAAACCTAATACATATAGTGTATTAAAAGTCTGTCATGTCCAGTAAAAATAGTGGTTAGATCCAATATCATAAATCTAATTTTACGTCAATCAATATAGTTCAGCCTAAACTCATATGTATGCAGACATAAGCCATAAAGATGCATCATATTGTACCCATCATGAACTGAAATTGTAATTAATAACATGAGCTATTTTCCTATGGTTACGCAACCTGAAACATCGACATACCCAAGGCGATACAATCTAATTGACTATAGTAAAAGGTCAGCAATGATTACCTTGAGGAGGAAACGCTGGTTTAACCATTGGTGGCACGAGGAGTACGTTATTCTTTAGCATCTGCAAATAAACATCAACTCACTAAGCTAGGTGTCATGATTCTGTAAACACTCCAAAAGTGATGGAGTAAAATTTAAAAAGTAAACTTGGTTCGCTTTTTTGGCATTTTTATGTAAACTGGAATCCGGCTAATCTATTTTAACTCAGCTTACCTGGCCCTAACAACAAATATACGAATACCATGTCATTATTAGTTTAAATTTTTATCCTGCAACAATTATTGTGTGCGTGTAATTACTGATGTTAACACATAAGATCATTCCATAACCATAGACGCATCAACAAAACTGGAGACCCAACTTAACCCCCATTCTTAATTCAGTCATAAATTAAACGTGTGTTTTGTTAACTTTTGCAATTACAGTGCATCGTCATGTATTTTTAAAAGATTAAATTAAGCATGTGTGTTGTTAACCTCTGCAGTTACATTACTTTTTACAATTGTATCCATCTGAGACCCCATTTTGCAAATAGTAGAACAATTTAGCTACATATGCCTCCAAATAAATAAGAAACATAGGTTTTCAATTTTGATGGAACATACATACCTCTCATCTTATTTGACACTGATATTTCTTTCTAACTGGTGCAACAGTTAACCCCTTCAACCCATCACCCATTTCCACAACCTCAAAACACTCACCTAAACCGCCTTGCAAATAATCGTCTGGCAACCCCAAGTACCACAACATACCTTTAATCACTTTCAAATAAGCCCCCAAGAACACTAAATAAGCTAATACAAAGACGCCTAAAGAAAGCCGAGATCGCTGCACGACTTTAATTAAATAATTGTGACTGAGTTCAAAGGAAAAGGGTCATGCTTAAAGTCTCCTAAAATATATTTTCTATAATGCATGGGTTTTATTATCTCACTTTTCTAGGGTGTTTGTCTAATCTTATCTAACACACTTATAAGCTTATTGAAATTTTGATAAGCTCATAAGTTCAATCGTCTTGCCCAATGAGCATATGAATTTTATAAGCTCATAAGTTCAAGTAATAAACCCATAAACCCACTATTATCAGCTTGTCAAATAGGCATGCGAAAACTAACACAAGTGAAGTTTCTTATATATCTATTCACAAAAAGTTTATTAAAAGGTGAAATTGATTTCAACGCTTTTATTAAATCCTAAAGAAGACATTAATAAAGAATGATGGATATGTTCTTACATCGATTTAATAAGAGATCATAAACTCGGAACTTTTATTGCACCTATGAGTATGACTTCTTTTTTATAACTTTGTAAGCACTACAGAAGTTCATAAACAGATTTTACTGACCTTCCATCATGAGATCACCTGCATCTAATTCCATCTTTTTTTATAACTTTGTAAGCACTAAAGAAGTTCATAAACACATAGTGAAATATATATACCAACTGCCTGGCAATCATTCTCGGCTTGTAACCAGTTATGTCCAAACTAAATGTTGTAAAGAGCTTCTTCCAGTTTTGCTATTTGATTAAACAATGGCTTCATATGCTATGTTAGTTACTTATTTGGCTCAGATTTTCAAGTGCGGACCAGGTAAAAGGTCATTCGACCCCCCGTGGCTGCAAACAACATTTTGATGGCGACGCCCTGCCAAGATACGGGTCGGTTTCACCTGGCATGAACACACAACAGCATAAGTATCTTCCATCTTGTAATTTGTGTCTACATGAACAGTAATATGTACAATATCTATAGTGTTTTGCCTTTGTCAAAAGTGCCAATATGATTGTATATAAGCCTGAAGAAACCATTAAGTTCAGATTTAAGGGTGGCCGACCCGCCATGGCGGCAAACACGAATTCGTGATGCCCCGCCAAGATACGGGTCGCTTTCACCTTTATCACATTGGACAAAACACTATTCAGTAAGACACAAATTCAAATTATTGTAACAACATATTTCGTTTAGTTCAGGATTGCGATTTGGGAACCGGATAAAAGGGTATGTGACCCGCCATGGCTGCAAACAAGGCTTCGTGATGCCCTGCCAAGATACGGGCTGCTTTCCCCGTCATCATCCGCAAACGCGCAAACCACATAAGCAATGGTAGAGCACAACCGAACACATGCCAAACATTCAGCAACAAATGTGTGACCTCTAATTCCAACAAAAGGCACATATTATAGCCAACTCCTAGTTCCAAACACCCAATTTCAGTACAAACGTATCACAACTCAACCCTAATTCCAACAAAACCGACCTATAATACCAACGAAACCCAGAAATTATAACCAACCCCTAATTCCAAAAACCCCCAAATTGAAAGAATACCCTAAACACTTTTTTTTGTTTTTTAACTTTTATATAAACAATTTATACCTTTTTGTATGTTCGCAGACGACTCTCAATGTCAGGAACCCAACCATAGCCGCAAGAGAGAGAGTGAAATAAATTTTTGATCGGTTTTAGAGAGCGAGCAAGAGAGATAACCTAAACAAATAAAAAGGTGAGCAGGCATGTGTTTTCGTAAAGAAGACACGTATGTGTATACGTGGATTTAACTCACCAAGAAAACCCAAAACCCGGATTTGTATCGGGTCGGTGCCGGTGATAAAAAACCCCGCGCCAAAATCGGGTGCATTAATGTGTGAAGCTGCATTTAAGGGGCACGAAAATCGATTCTTCATGATTAATATTATAGGTATAATTAACTTCAATGGGGTTGTCCATTTGAAGTGTACTTTGTATAGTTTTGTGTGTTAAATATATTTATCGAGGTATCATCTCTTTTACCAAAAAAAAACCCTAAACCTTAGGATTTATAGTGATTAGCTTATTGGACCCAAACATTTTCCATCTCTAGGTTTATATATAGTGATTAGCTGAAGGAAACATTATAGTTAACGTGTTTGCAGGGGCGGATCCATGATTTTCAATGGGGTGTTGCACAAATAAAATATTTGACCAATAAAATTTAAATCATAAGAAACTAAGGTAGCACAAAAATTTTTAAGGGTTGCACATTAAAAAAAAAGGCAATTTTGAACTTTTTTTTGCACTGCGTGACTTAAAATTGGGTGTAGCCCGTGCCACACCCGACACCTATGTGGGTCCGTCCCTGCGTGTTTGTTCTATACAAGTTGATAGACCTGCAAAAATGATCTTAGATACAAAGTGGAACAGTTGAATCCACCAATTACAGTCGTGTATCACTTTTCTAGCTGGATATTATTTGGATATTATTTACGGGTGCGTTTAGTTAGGGGAAAACACCCTTGTTTCCACAAAATGTTTTGTGAAAAATAAGAAAAATAAAGATCGCGTTCAAATCATTGTTTTTTAACAAAATTCTCTACAAAACACAAAATATGCATTCCCCAACTTAACAAGGGAAACTATAAAACACATTTTATTTGTTTTCCTTGAACCCCCCTTGTATTCTTGAGAATGGAAAACGGTATCACATGAACGCGTTTTTTATGTTTTGTGAAAAATAAATCTCCTCTTTTTTTTTACAAAACTGAAAACAAAAAACTAGAAAATTTTTTCTCCAACTAAACGCAACCGTAGTGTTCTGATAGATATTTACACTGTGTTTTTTAGTTAAAGTTTGAGGGGAAGGAAAGAAAAGGGAATTTTTTTCGTGTTCTTGAGTTTATTTTTAAGAAAGAAAAAAGAATTAGAGAGGAAAATGAGAGGAATTTTTTTTAAAAAAATTTCACTCCATTTTTTTGGAGAAAAGAGAAAGAGAACATTAAATTATGTTGTGCAAAAATTAATATGCTTCTTTTAAAATATTTGATGCTAACAACTAAAGGGCATGCATGTAATTTAAACAAGTTTTTTCCTTTACTTTTCCTTTCCTTTTACTTTTGTTGTTCTTTTTCTTTTCCTTCCATTCAAAACTTGAAAACTAAGGCGCCGTTTGGTTCGTGAATTTGAAATTCTGAAATTTTAAATTCTAGAAAATTTAAGTTCTTGAGAATTTAAAATTCCGGAATTTAAAATGCCTACGCATGTTTGGTTGACAGAAATTCATAATATTTTGAAATCTGTCATTATGTTTACTATTGTATTTTTTAGAGAGTGACGGACAAGGGTGTCAAAAAAACACGACCCGACCCCGATTAAGCCTATTCGGGTCGGTTACGCGGGTAAAAATTTTTATTCGGGTCAACCCGAGTAACCCGAATACTAAATAGGGTCGGGTATCGGGTTGAAATTCTTTTGTAACTCGGTTTTGGGTCGACCCGATTGACCCAAATATATATCTTTTTTGATATAAATTTTATAAATTTTCTATTTAAACGAGAATAAAAAAATAGCAATTTTATTACGTTTTACTCATATCCGGGTTGACACGAACGGACCCGACCCGAGTTGACCCGACTGGAATTGACACGAAACCCTACTAACCCGAATTCAAATAGGGTCGGTTTCGGGTATGAAATTTTTAATCTTGACACGACCTTGACCCCGACCCGAACGTGACCAACCCGACCCGACTAAAGTGACGGATATCCTTTGATTTAAAAAAAAAACAAACCAAGAAAAAATAGAAAAAAAACAACTAGAGAAAAAGTTTATAAATTTTTTTTCTAAGTAAATGAAAATTCCTCACTTTTTAACGTCATTTTAATACCCCTCATTTTGAAAATTCATAGAATTTTAAATTCCTTCATTTGTTTTACCAAACATAATATTTGGAGAAAATTAAAATACACATGCCATAAATTTTCTCCAATACACCCCAACCAAACATACCCTAAGTGTTAGACTTTGTGGTATGTGTATCTTTTCTTCCAAATTCTTCAGGATGAGTTGCCATTTAGTATCTTAGTTACCAATCACAAGCTCATTCGATGTCTTTTGCAGTTGATTCATTACACAATGCAAATGAAATCACTGTTTTAAACAACCTCATACAACTTTCTAGCAAGAAAACGGAAATCCTCGTTGCAAAAGCGAATTAACCTTTAAATAGTTAATCAAGGAGTTAATTATCCTTTAATAAATAGACACTGATGACGTATATTAGGCGTACCAAGCCTCTGGGCTTGGGCCACATTATCACTCGGCCTTTTTGGGCTAAACTTGACAATAACGGGTCATAGTAAAACCCAATCTCGCGTGGGCCTCGGCCCCAAATCTTGTGATCCGTCCGCGGATCCAGTTATAGACAATCCGCCCGCGGATCCGCCTATAGGACAATCCGTCCGCAGAAAACAACGTCCGTTCAACACGATTGTTGTGGATCCTTGCCCGACAAGGGACCCACTCCGGCCTCTATTAAAGTAACCGCCGACATTACTAGGAAACCCTAGTACTAGACATCTATAAATAGGGACACAAAATCATCCCAAAAAGTACACATTATTCTATTCTCTGACATATACTCCTGAAATATGAATACTTACATCTCACCCGGAGACTAATCGTGGTTCCGTCCCCACGTAAAGTTCTAACGTTTACTTTTAATTGAGCAAAAATTATCTCACTCTCTTGCTCTAGTGACAAGATCAAGCATTATGGTCCGGCATCTGTAGGCCGAACCGATAAAGGACTTCAACACCTTGGCTAAACCCACACGAATTTTGTACTAACAATGGGCGCATCCGTGGGACACTTACGCAACCACGATCTCATAAAAGACTCACCATGAACACTCACGAAAACAAAACACAACAATCCACGTCCGCCGTGAGAGAACACAAGGGGAAAAGAATGGTCCGCCAGGGTCTTGAGGAACCTAATGTCTGACTGAGGGTCTAAGGGAAATGTGCGACAAAAATTATCACCACTCTTGCCCAGCTCATCGCAGAAAAGATGCAAAAAGACACAAGAAGAGCAGAAACAGACCAAACTCAACCGCGGTGGAAAGCCATGAATGCATCTATGGTCGAAGAGTCCGAATTAAGATAAGAAGCCGTGAAGAATCGCACTACTCTGAATCCAAGAAAACACACCAACCGCTCGAACAGAACCCAGAAGGCACGGAGGCAGGTATTCCCGAAGCCCATCACCACACGCCAGTGTATTTAAAAGACTTAAGAAGTACCATATCCCCTTCACCGCGGCCCGGCCACGTAAAGAAGAGGCGTGTTTAAAAGTTGGAGAAGAAAGGAAGCCCAGCTACATCCACACGTTTCTGATCTAGTCGTCAACGGAGTCCCCAAGCAAAAAGAACTAAAGTAGAAGCAAGAAGGCGCCAACAAAAGGGAACACCATCTCGTACGACTAGCCAATATTCAGAAAGTGAAGATAGTGAAGGGGGTCACTGGAAATCTAAATCAAGAAGACAGAGATCGAACACCTATGAAGACGATCTCTCCCAGCCTTGGACATGTGAGGAAAGAAATCCTTCACACCTCGGATCTCGCATTTTAGTCTCCCGAGGACTAGGATGCCCAACCATGTCAAAACATACGATGGAAGTGGAGATCTCGGAGGAGATCACTTAAGCTATTTCAAACGGCACAAAAAAAAAAGGTGGGCAATGCCAACATGGTGACCCACATGTTCAACTCAACCCTCACCCGAATAGCCAAGAGTTTGGTTTGATAAGCTACCAAAAGAGTCGATCGATAGCTATGAGAACTAAAGAACACGTTTAGGGAAAACTATCTTCCATCAAACAAAGCACATCAAGGACCCGGTGGAGATACATCACATCAAGCAAAGAGACGGAGAATCTACAGAATACATCATGAAAGATATCACTGGCAGATGTCCTGGACCGTAGAAGGCGCTCCGAAATGCAGAGAATCTCCGGGTTCTAAATCACGCGGAAAAAAAATAACCCACCCTGGGTTAATCACAAGCGTCTATATGAAAGAATTCTCGATATCTTATGGACGAAATGTATAGAATGACACGTCTTTCCTTACAAGGGGAAATTGCTCACTCCATCACGGCCAGAAGAAAAGCATACTTCATCATGGAATAACATCCAGAGGGGGGTTGGGGACACACGAATTTCAAGAAAGGCTCAAAAACAAACAAAGATACGGACGTAAGCCAGATAGATTCTCAGCTCCTCACGCAAAACGCCAACAAGAAATTTCTTCGCTCTGAAAAAGGAAAGTTCAAAGCCCCACCCCCAATGGTCAACTCCGGTGGAAAAATAGGGATCCGAACAAATACGCCGAATTTCATTCAGATACCGGGACCATAGCACGACAATGCATGCAGCTGAGTAAAAAGCACAATAGATGAAATGATCAAGGCCGGAAAATTGTCGCCAAATCATCAAGGAATTAAAACAGAACGCCAAGCCGAAAGCCCGAAAAAAGGGAAGCCGTCCGGAAAGGATAAATCCTCTGACTATAACTAGATGTCCAACATGGAAAGAGTGCCAAAGCCCAGGATTACCCAAAAGCATCACTCGGAGACGTCATGTCCTTTCCACCTCTAAGGGAAGAAGACGGACTTGCTGGCCCAATGATCATCGAAGTCGAAATGGGTGGACATTTTGTGCATAGGGATATCATATCTGACTTCGGAAGCATCCTCAGGGTCTTGTATGAACATTCTTCTAAAACTCGCAATAGAATAAGGGATCAAATGTTTCCGGCCACCACTCACCTTATCGGATTTATGTGGAGAGACCAATTGGCCATTGGCAGATAGCTCTGCTAGGCAAAAATAGGTGACAATTATCACTCCACTTCGCATGGATAACTTCATGGTTAAAGGTCACATCCCCAACATAATGCAATCATAGGCGGCGGGCATAAGGAAAATCCGCTCCCATACCATACCACAGCACGACGAATGTCAAAATTTCTCAGTTGAAGGCGCACGGTAACGCTACAAGTAGTAGAGTCCTATTCCAATGGAAATTAGCTATGATCTCCTGGAACCTCAGCCATCCAATCTACCCAGTAAACCAAGTACAGAAGAGAAATAAATATAGCAATCCACCCGGATTACCCTGAACCAGACAGATGCCATATGGATCACATTAAACAGAAAGAGACGCAAAGAACTATGTTCCTGCTCAAGACAGAACTTTGGGATTAATTTTCGCCTGGAAGCCGTCTGATATGACGGGTGGCCACGAAACATTGCGAACACCGCTTGAATATATATTTCACCAGTTATGGCAAAAGAAACAGAGGACAAGCATGCGAATAGAAATAAGGTAACCAAGAAGAGTGAAAAAAATAGTGACGCCGGAATACATCTAAACAAGGTCCATTATCACAGTTAGGCCTCAAATCCGGTAATGCGTCAAAAAGCACGACGGACACTTGGCGAATTGTGTAAGATCTTCAAAGATCTTAACAACTGCCAGCCCCAAATATTGTTATCCATTACCGGAATTTAGACTGAAGGAGGGAGTCCCTCTCTTTGGGAATATCATTCAAAGCTTCTTGGATGCATAACACAAAAGGGTACCACCAAATTAAGATGGCAAAAGAGGATGAAGAAAAAACGGCGTTCATAACAAGCCAAGGGATATTTTGCTATTCTAAGATGCCGTTCGTTCTAAAAAATGCCGGGTCAACATATCAACGCTTAGTGGATAAGGCATTCCAAAGGCAGATTGGACGTAACCTAGAGGTATATGTCGATGACCTGGTTATAAAGAGCCACACGGAAGAAGAAATCATCCGAGACATAACAGAAACATTCAAAACCCTTCGACAGATAAACATGAAATTAAACCCAAAGAAGTGCACCTTCGGAATGCAGGAAGGAATGTTCTTAGGTTTACAAGTACAAGCACCAACGGGTTAGAGCATGACTCGATAAAGCAGAGCACAGGACTATACAGCTTGCCATCTCCGAGAAGTCAATCAAGAGACGTGCAAAAGCTAAATTGTAAAATTAAGCAAGCTTAAACAAGATTCCTTGTCAAAATCAGCATAAAAATCGTTACCTTTTTATTCAAACCTTAAAAAATGCACAAAAAGAAGCGATTACTCAATGGGACACCGGAAGCCGAAGAGGCCTTCAAGCAAATGAAAAAACTTATTACAGAGCTCCCAACACTGACCGCGCCAAGGGAACATGAGGAATTAATCATATACTTGGCTGCAGCAAAAGAAGCTATTAGTGCGGTCTTGATGACGGACAGAGAAGGCAGGCAAATACCAGTATATTTTGTAAGCCGCACTCTACGAGGCCTGGAAGTCAACTATACTCCTATGGAAAAGTTGGTGTTAGCCTTGCTCAGTCAAGTAAACGGATGAAAAGATACTTCCAAGCACACACGGTCGTTGTAGTAACAATCAAGCCTATAACAACTGGTGTCAATTCGAAAATATCTGGGAAGAATGCTGAATGTGTAAAGTAACGAGTGTAGCGCAAGTATATGACATCCAAATATAGACCAAGGACCGCAATCAAAGGCGCACACATAATGGCAGATTTTCATTTTGGAAACGACCGACAAGAAGTCTCGGACACGAACTACATGCAGAACCGAAGTACTCTACCGGAGCCTGGACTGTTGTTCACTAGATACGGCACATCCCGTTTGTGTAAAAATCCCGTAATTTTTGATCAATAAACGACGCCATTTTAATTCACTTTTAATTTTTCCTCTCCGTACGCGTTTGTTTTCTTAATCAAAATCGTTAAGTTAAATCGCGAAGCAAGAATGATCAATAACGTAAACAAAGGGTTAAGTTAATTACTTTTGAGAATAATTAAATAACCTTTCACAAGTAATTTTATCGGATACATGAAAGCGTTTATGTGTTTCGCGAGTAAGATGACATTTAGGTATCCCGCAAGCCGTAAAATAAATTAACGTACGCTTCAGACAAATACCTACGTTTATATACAAAGAACAAACGTTTAAAAAAGTTTATGCATATGTATAATATATATAAAAACATTTAATACACGTCTCATAAGTTATACACAAGATAACAAATACTTAACAAAATACTGGGGTGGGGGGGGATGGGGGGGGGGATGAAACTTTACAAAATATACTTTTTATATAAAAAAAAACTACCTTTACAATTTTTATAATAAACTTTTTACTTGCATATTATCATTTATAATACACACGTACCATATTAAGAAAGATAAATAGCAAGAAACACATCCCATAAAACCATGGGATGATTCCTACTTAAGGGAACACATAAACATAACCATTAAACCCTTGTTTCCCTCCCTTTTTGTCCCCTTGAATCCCACGGTCAAAGAACCCCCCCCCCTTGGACTTTCTAGTCAAACTTGGCTACAAAATTCTCAATTCACTCTCCTATAAATACATGCATTCTTAGTAAATTATACTTACACATTATACTTACCAACTCATTTCCTTCTCTCTTTCCTTAGCCAAAAGCCACGGCTCCAATAAGCCACCTAAACAAATCATACAAATTTTTTCTACAATCTATACAAACCTATACACATCAATCCTAAGGCACACTAAAATATTTACAAGCCTTGGATAATCAATTGCAAGGATTTAAGAAGAAAAGGAAGGATTAGGGTTTCAAACCTAATCTAGGTTATAAGCTTGTAAGCTTTGGTTTTGAGTCTAAACACGGGTTTAGCACTTATTTCTCATCACATACATCCTTCCTAAGGTCTTCCTCTAATCCCTTCATACATCGTTATTTAACCTGAATTAACGTGTTAAATGTTCTAAATATGGCTGCTAAATCTCATCACTTATTGAATTTTTTAATACGTAAAAAAAGTATTATCAACTTATGTTTATGAATTTACACATTTATACTATGTCATTTTGTTAATCTAATAACATGGAAAAAGGGATAATTAAGTATGTTGACATGTTTATCTTTAAGTACAGAACCATGATTATGTATAAACTTTAGGGTTTTAAGGTTTATCTTAAGAAGTTATGATTAAAAGATATACATAAATGCGTTATAAAAGAGAGCTGTTTTTAAATTCGAGTTATTCATATAAACATGATTTTGTATGAATTAGGGTTTTAAAGTTTACTTAAGAAGGTTATGATTAAAAGTATACATAAATGTTATAACAGGTTGTTTTAAATTCGTGTTTCATACAGTAGGTTTGACATTACATAAAAATAATACGACTCATGCCGATTCCAAAATGATAAGAAACTTGAAAAACCGATTTATAACAAAAAAGATACGTTAGTTACGAAAATACTTTTATAAAACTATTTTTATAAAATTTACTATTCATTACAGAAAGTGATATTTTTAAAACATCAAAAATATGATATAACTTTTAATTACGAGATCGTACTCGAAAGAATCGTTAAAAACGGAGCTATAACGAATAAAATACGACGTTTACGAGTTTACGATAACAAAAACTATAAAAATAAGTATATGTCTGTTATGAACAGTAAAAATCACTATTCATCAGAAAAACTAAAATTTTAAAAATGTTATATTTTGATAACTCGACTTAATACGAAGGCGTGGACGTAAGAAACGCGCGAAACGGATTAGAAACGAGAAAGTTACGCCATTTTTACCAAAGTATACTTATAAACATTTTTCGTTATAATTATGTTTTCACTCGACTTAATACGAAGGCGTGGACGTATCGACGAGTTGTTGGATTTACGATTTAAAGTGTCCTAGCTCCTCATACGTTCACTACACGACCTCTTAATTATGATAGCCCGAACGATAGTATGATGAGCTATATATTAATCAAAGTGTTTAGTACTTATACGACCTATATTGGATTAGGTTGCATTCCGTCATTTCCGTGACGCATTTTCTATCGTGAATACTTGTTGATTTCCATTCACTCAAGGTGAGTTCATAGCCCCCTTTTTCTACAACTGTTTTACAAAATCTACGGGGTGAATTACATTGCTTGTTTTACTATTGGACACAAGTGTTTTTCAAAGTGTATGCTATCCAGATTACTGCCTGATTATTAATGCCTAAGTTACCTTATTGCCGTGAAGTCCCTATTTATCATGAACCGTCAATTGCTATTATAGTGAGCGCTAGTGTTATGGATAGATCTATCGGGACTGACAATCCCCACCTTTCCTTGGGTCACTAGTTTGATCAGGTGCATTTAACATTTAGAGGTGTCCGGGTGTTGGCAAGCATCCTATATTACTTTTGTGGGGCAATCCAATCTATTGATTGAAGTACGTTAAGGCTTCGGTGTCATGAGCTTAGTGCATTAATACCCGTTTTTAGACTACTGAATGTGTTTTGAGAGTCTACTATTACTTCGATCTTGTGGTCCATCCTTTTTACTGATAAACCTATGATTTCACTCAACCTTTGTGTTGACTTTTAGCATGTAAATTTTAGGTCCTAGGGTATGAAGACTGAAGGGGAGCCGTGGCGGATATCAATGAAGACGGATTCTGTGTTTTATCTAAATTATATGCAACTTTTATTATTCTTTAAAAACTTAAGTCATCTTTTGGTATAGTAGCTGTGGTTTAATTATGGAAGATGTATGATTTTAACTTATGGACCTAATGTATGATCTGCTGATTATTTTGATATGCATCACATTGAAATCTTGTCGAAAAGTCCTTTTTGGTCGTTTCCTATTTCTTGATTGTTGTACTTTGATAAGTAGTACCCCAAATGTTACATGCCGTGCTACCAGAATTTTGGGTGATGTTAAACTGCTACGTTACTAGCAATTGTTCTTCTTCCATTCCAGGGCCACCAATACATGTCTCTCAGATCATAGTACATTACTTATCTGCACCCGGTTTTATGATTATCTAGATGTATGAGTCTTCATCCATGTATTAATTTCCTTACATTCTCCAACTGATGGAAATCAGATACGATCTAAAGAAGTAAAACTATTTTCAATACCTATCACTCTCGTTGCTCAAAGTGTCTTTCTAAATCTCTTAGCCATTCATGGCTGGGGCTTTGAGATCCTTAGAAGCTTCGCTCTGCGCTTTCCAAATCTTAGTCTTAGGTTCAAGAATGAATAGTAAGTTCATGCACGTATTTCGACTTGGCTTGAGTCTTTCTTTTCTACTCAAGGCATCTGCCACCACATTTACCTTGCCCGGGTGGTATTTGATCTCACATTCATAATCACTAAGAAAGCTGATCTACCGTCTTTGGCGCTATTCAACTCTTTATGATCGGAAGTTTGTACTGGAGACTCTTGTGGTCAGTGTAAGATGGACACTTTTCGTCCCATAAAGGTATGTCTCCAGTTTTAAAGGCAACACCACCGCATCAATTCCAGGTCATGGGTGGTATAATTATTCTCATGTTTCTTCAACTGTCTTGACGCATACGCTATCACTTCTTGCCCGCTTACATCAACACGACACCCCAAAACCTTGTTCTTCTGATGCATCACATTAGAATAGTCCACATAGTCTTGGGGTCCATCGGGGAGTGCTAACACAAGAGCATTGCATAATTTCTCCTTCAGAATTTAGAAAGCTTCATTTGCTTATCGCCCCAACATTGCAATTTATTCTTTTGAGTCAACAGGGTGAGGGGCTTGGCGATCTTGGAGAAATTCTCGATAAACCTTCAGTAATAACCCGCCAATCCTAGAAATGAACGGATTTCTGTTGGTGACTCAGGGGTCTTCCAGTTCTTGACCGACTTAACCTTGCTAGGATCTACGCGGATACCATTACAGTTGACCAAATGTCTTAGGAACTGAACTTCTTTCAACCAAAATTCGCACTTTAAAAATTTAGCGTATAACTTCTCATCCTTAAGTAAGTCTAGAATCGTCTTCAGGTGGACTTCATGCTCTTCTTCTGATTTTGAGTAGATTAAGATGTCGTCAATGAACACAATTACAAATTTGTCCTCCTAATACGGCTTGCAGACGCGGTTCCATTAGTCCATAAATAGTGCTGGCGGTTTGTTCTTACCCAAATGAAATGACTGTGAACTTCAGGTGCCCCATGATGTGAGTTAAACAAGTCATTAATTCTGGGGCGGGGGGGTAACGGTTTTCTTATTAGTCAACTTGTTTTTAGGTTCCCTGTAGTCATTAAAACATGCTCATTGAACTGTCTTTCTTATTGACAAAGAGCACGGAGTGCTCCCCATGAGTGAGTTACTTGGTTGAATAAAACCCTTCTTTGAAAGTTCTTTGAGCTGGTTGAAAATTCTAACATTTCTGAAGGGGCTAACGCTTTTATGGGAGATTAAAACTGCGGGATGCGTCTGGATATCCGGATCGATGCGAATTTTACCTCAGCCACATGAGGTAACCCCAAACATGATCATCTAGAAATTACCTCAGGAAAATCTCGGCTCATACACGGATGTCATTAAGCTTTTTTCTTTTAGCCTTGATACATCAAGTGATTTGGGATACTTTTCCCGGCCTCTCGCCTTGAACTTCAAGAATCTTGTCATTCGGAAGAGGAATACGGACAATGGGGATGTGAGGCTCTTGAGAAGAGAGATACGCCTGACAAACTCCAACAAAGATCTGTTAAGTGTATCTTTATAGGATACCCAAGGGAAACGATGGGTTACTATTTTTACTTCCCACCTGAAAACAAAATAGTTGTTGCAAGGTATGCTGAGTTCTTTGAGAAAAATCTCATAACTCAAGAAGTCAGTGGGAGGGCTATAGATCTTGAAGAAATTCAAGATGAAGATACATCACCTTTTGAAATCACTAGCGAAATTCCTATGGAGGTTGAAGGTTTTGAACCACCTTAAGAGGAAGATATTCTGATTCGTAGGTCTGAAAGGACACGTTGAGCTCCAAATCGTTTAAGTCTAAATTTTAGAAGCGGAGGAGCATAGTCTAGGGGGTCTTAATGAGCCCACTAGCTATAAAGCAGCAATGTTAGATTCTAAATCTAATAAGTGGATCGATGCTATGAATGCAGAAATAAAATCCATGATGGACAATATGGTATGGGTCTTGGTCGATCTTCCTCCTGGCTGTAAGACTGTTGGGAGTAAGTGGATTTTTAAGAAAAAGACTGACATGGATGGTATTGTACACACCTATAAAGCTCGTCTTGTAGCAAAGGGTTATACTCAACTCTACGGGGTTGATTATGAAGAAACATTCTCACTCGTCGCTGACATTAGAGCTATTAGGATTCTCATATCTATAGCAGCATACTATGATTATGAGATATGGCAAATGGATATAAAAACAGCCTTCTTAAATGGTTATCTTGATGAAGACATTTATATGGTACAACCTGAAGGTTTTGTTGATCCTAATCATCCCAGAAAAGTATGCAAGCTTCAAAGATCTATTTATGGTATTAAGCAAGCATCAAGAAGCTGGAATAAAAGATTTGATGAGGAAATCAAAAGGTTTGGATTTGCTCAAAATCTTGATGAGGCATGTGTATATCAAAAGGCTAGTGGGAGTAATGTTACATTCCTCATCTTGTATGTTGATGACATAATCATCATGGAAAATCACATACCAAGTTTACAAAGTGTAAAAGATTATCTTGGAAAGTGTTTTGCTATGAAGGATTTGGGGGAAGCAGCATTTATTCTTAGAATCAAAATCTACAGAGATAGGTCAAAGCGATTGATTGGACTTGGTCAAAATGCTTACATGGATAAGATCTTAAAGAGATATAGAATGGATAATTCCAAACGTGGTCATATCCCCATGCAAGAAAGACTTGACTTGAATAAAACACAAGGTGCTTCAACACCTAAAGAGGTGAAGCGTATGCAAAATGTACCTTATGCTTCGGCCGTGGGTTCCATTATGTATGCTGTAAGATGCACTAGACCTGATGTTGCGTTCGCGCAAAATATAACAAGCCAGTTTCAATAGAATCCTGGTGAACTTCACTGGACTGCTGTGAAAAATATTCTTAAATATTTAAGAAATACTAAAGATATGTTCTTGGTTTATGGTGGAAATCCGGAAGCTGAACTTCGAGTTGATTGCTATTGCGATGCTGGATTTGAGACTGATAGAGATGATACAAAATCTCAGACAGGATACATTTCGTTTTGAACGGAAGCGTAGTAGACTAGAAAAGCTCCAAGTAAAGTACTACTAAAATGCCTGCTACATAAGCTGAATAACATAGCTGCTTAAGAAGCAGAGATGGAAGCTGTTTGGATTAGGAAGTTTATTTCAAGGCTTGGTATAGTATCAACAATAAACGAACCTTTTAGAATGTTTTGCGATAATTCAGCCGCACTTTATTTTGCTAACGAACCGGGAGTTCAGATGGGCACCAGACACTGCCATAGAAGTAACCTTCTTAAAGTTCACACAGATGACAATCTAGCATAACTTTTACGAAGGCTTTACCGAAAGGAAAATTTACTCAACATGCTATGAGCATGGGACTTCGTTTAGCTAGTAGTTTCATGTAGATCCGTGTTATTATTTGGATAAGGGATTTTAACAATTATTTTATGATACTGATACTTGGTATTTTTTGTTATATATTTACTTAATTGTTGTCTATATTTGCATGTTTAAATCCGTGAATAATAATAGTTAATTTATTCTAAATTAATCCATTGTCGATTAACAATATGGGAATATTGTTAAATTAAGACAATTCTGAGTGATTGGTGATATTGTTTTGATAGATATTAAGGATGTGTCCACCAAACTCACATGATATTCATAAGATGAATATTGGATTTCCCCAACACAAGAATATTACTTTATGGATCGTCGTCATTAAGTAAATCTTGTAAGTGATTTTATTTACAAAATCCTTAGACTTGAGATGCAAGTAGGTCTTGCATATGTGGATAATCCTTCTTGATCTAGTCTAAGTTATCCTAAAAAATGGATAACTAATAAGGGCTATTTCAGAAGTGATTTTGAAACATGATGACTTGGCACTTGTAGTCAATATAGAATTTGTTCCTTCAATAGTTGAAGAATGATGCCACTGGGCCCCTCGTAGAATTAATCAGATGTGTGTATGGCCGTACCCGAAAACTCATGTAGATATGTCTCATTGATTTTCGGTAATCTTGATTAGTTACATATACGAGAAACAGAATCGTTAAATAATGGAATGACATTGATCCATATCCATTTTTAACACGGTATCGAAAACAAAAGGATTGTAAATTCATAAATCATTTTGTCCGTGTTTTGAAAAACCACACTCGGATGTTTCTGGGAGCATTGACTTGTTGCTAGATGCTTACCAATGTTATTATATAATTTATACATATCCAAGTGAGAGCTGTTGGAATATGAACAAATATATATTATATATGTTCGGGAATTTATTCGAGCCTAAGGGGACACACACGTTAATATGTAAAACAACGTATTTAATATATTAATGTAATATATTAATAGTGTTTAAACAAACGATGGTTAAAAGTTTAACGTGAATAAATATTAGTTATTAATAGTTAAAGGACTAATATGCAAAATCGAAAAAAAAAAGTTTGGTTTTTCCCTTTCTTTTCTTGGGCCGGTCGAATACCCACTCCAAGAGGAGGTGGGATTGCTTGCTTGCTCACCAAGTCAAGAGGGCTATAAATAGAGGTCTTAGGGTCATTGTATGCTCATAACTTCAATCCCTAAAATCCCTAAATCTCTCTTTTGTCTCTCTTAGTGTTCGACCGGATCCAAACCCACAAAGGGTTTTCGGTTTTCTTCTTTTCTTGTCGTGCGATCAAACAAACAACCCTTTAGGGTTTTGTTTTGCGATTTAATCTCAAGAAGGTGTTTCGTGTGTTGATTGATTCAAAGACGAAGTGATCGTTTGGTTTAAACACTACTAGTACTAGCATACACGTTGTTTGCTAAGAACGTATTGTGTGTGTTGACTTAGAGGGATTATTCTTTCGATCCTTGGTGGTTTCGCGTGGTATTATACACACGCGTATATTGAAGACGGTGTAACGTTTATTGCTATAAGCAGTCTAACGTTTCTTGCTAAAAGGTACATATCTTTAATCCCTTGTTAATTATAAGTTTTGTACGTGTTTGATCTTTCCGCTGCGTACTCGTGATATGTTTTAATTGTTAAATTAGATCTAAAATCCAACAAAAAGATCACACAGCACTTATGGCAATATCAATGGAATATGCAATTCGATTATAAAAACCGTGTAATACACGGCCCGACAAAACAATAAGTTATATATTGGGTATACTAGTATATACAGTATATGAAACAATGTGGTTTTGGATTCTTTACAAATATTGGAATGTTGATATATGTCAAACCAGCAATAACCATTCGCCCTCAGCCCCTCAATTCTTACCATCGTGATGATCATTTTTCTTCCTGGGAGCACGAGGCCGTTGCAAAGATCCCCTGAACAAAACAAACCTTAAATAATTAACACAAGATAACCTGCATGTTGAGCATGTAAATGATATATAAAAGTACCTGCATGATTGAGGAACAGTCCAAGAACCAAGGAGTGAAGTCCGATTCACAAACGAATTCATGTACTTTCGCCAATCTTTGAGCAAGATTCCAAGATCTCGAACCTTGTTTTCTAACCCAACACAGCAATTCGCATGCATAGTGCACACTTTGTCAAAATCCCTACTTGGCTCACAAAATCCTCCAAAAAATACCGTATCGAGGAACCTCATTTGTAGCCCATTGTCACGAATGAAGGGACCGTATTTGATCTTATTGAACACGTCTTGTTCATTGAGACCAGGATAAGTTAACTTCGAATCACACCAATATTTGTAAAATTGGATTGTCTTGTTGTTTGACTTCACATATATAAAGCCTCCATTTGGTAGGTTATTTAGGTCAATAGGGTTTCCATTAAAGTAATCACAAGCAATTTGGAAATCACCATCCTCATGAAAATGTGGAAATGGATCCCTAAACCACATTATATCTGCATCCTGATTGAATAAAATGATTTTAGACAAAAACTATAAACCTGGCTTTGTTTTTAAATGAAAAATAAAAGAGAAAGTAGTACCGTGAATAGGAAGTTATACCCTAAATCTACAACGTTACGTAGAAAATTGGTTCTTCTCCACATCATGTTTAAATAATCGGGTGCCATATAATACGCCTCCTCGGAGAAGTCCACTCCTGTACTAAGATTGTAACAATGAGTATGTAACTTCAAGCAACGAGTGTACGCCTTTTGGTCCCAAGCCACAACAACCAAGTGATTCAGAAGTTTTTGTGTTTGATTCCCGGTTCGAAAACTCTCGAGAAACAAGTCAAACACCGAGTTTGGTTCAGCCCAAGCATCATTTAGAGTAGTTACGATAACCGTGTTGTTGCTTGTTGCTGCCTTTTTTAATATGCTTTTCAGGTCCATCGTACCATTTACCTAGCAAAGAATAATCCAAGGAAATATATGAAAATTATAGACTATCATTATATATATGACCTTTATGACAATGGTTTTTCTAAAACTATAATAAGTTATGAAGACGAAATACTTACTGAACTATTGTGGTGTTTCGTATAGGAGACCGGGAATGGTCCAAAAGAAGAAGAATGATACGAAAACAAGCACAAAAATGCCACCAAAGCAAAGATGATCACCAATTCAGGAGTTTGTAGGAGTAATTTCGAGTGACGGAGGAGACTACAATGGTTGATGGACTCCGCTGATGGTGATAGTGCCGGCATAGTGTCGTGACACTGGTGACCGACGACTAGCGTCTTGGTTTCGGTCTCTAAACTCATACGTACGATCGATAGTTTGTAGTTTTGCAGTGGTGTTCCTTGATTATGTATATGGGTACTATTTATTGGATAAAACCGATACCAAGTCTTGCTAAGGATATAAAGGTACATGGAATCAATGCTAACGTGATGAGAGAAAAGCGTCAACTTAATTTTGCATAAATTAGAATAGAAAAGTGTAACTTATTTATGCAAAAGTCATCACTATCGTTTTTTCATTAAAAAAAGCCATATATAATCGCTACAACAAGGTCTTGTTGATTAGTTTATCCCAAGAAACTGATTAATTATAACATTAAACATAACATTAAAACTTGCTCGATAATATCATTATGAACGAAGAACACGAGTAGCTTTTTGTTCATATTTTTAATGAAGTGAATAATCCTCTATTTATAAAAAAGGTAAAACATGAATTAACTTTTAATTTAAGTAAATATTATAATACCTAATATAATTCTTATTTAGTCAAATCACCATCAAGATTTAGGTCACATTATAGTAATTAATTATTTATTAGCTAAAATAAATTAATCACATTATCTACTATCTATATAAAGGTGTGTTCGTCATCTTGACCAAAAATTATGTAAAATAAAGGTATGGGTATCATTTCTTGTTTATATTTTTGGTTAATAGGTTTTGATCAACTGTCAAACCCACATATATCCATATTTTATAAAAGCCTATGGCAGATTGGGTTTTCCATCCCATGAATGAAACCCATTCCCATAGCCATATCCATATCCGGCGTCAAACCAACACGTCTAGTCCAAACACCCCTTTAACCAATCACCCAGTTATTTTATTGGAAAGGAATCCATTTGATTATTATGTGGTTTACAAAAACAATGACAGTTACAAACATGGCGGGAGCTAACTGCTTCTATACTCGGTTACCATTACACCTTACTCAACCACAACAGACAACAGGTACCTCTTAATGTTTCTCATTTATAACTATATTCACATCCTTTGTCATATCTTAATTTCAAGCATTTTTATGATTTTTAGTTTTTTTACCCATCAAAACCCTGTCATTTTATTTAAAAGTTTTGCAGAGGTTTCGTAACGGGTTTCGGTGTTCGAACGAGACGCCGGGGTTATTGAAAGCTGTTGTTAGTGGAGCTACTGAGATCCTAAGGCTCTTCTCTTCATTCAACAGAAATCAGTAAGTAAGCTATAGTTAATTACTTAGTGCTACCAAGTTTCTCTTTTAAAATTCTGGGAATATGTTTAAGATTAGTCCGGTTAGGTTGCGTATATGTTGGCCTAGTGGCTAGTAGCTAGTGGCGAAAAGGGTCAGAAACGGTGATGGGGATACCTGGTTAGGCCGCGTACATTTAAGTCAAGGACTCGCCCACCTCGGGCAACCTAAAAAAGGAAAACCTCATCCATTTACCCGTTTTTATGTTTATGATTAGTATAATTGACAATATGATATACTACTAGTTATTGGTTGACAATACTTTGGTTATTGTATATTGGATACTGTTGGAAGTGAAGCCGATTAAGTTAAACCATTCGTCAATAGTTATGATATTTCTAAGACTAGGATGACTGAATCAGAGTTGAAGTTGATTAAGCAATAATGACCATAAACAATACTTGCTATATTTTAATTCATATTGGACTTTAAGTCCATGAGCATTTTGAATTATGTGACCAAGCAGAAAGATTGGATTATAGTTCTAGACGAACTTCGAGTGCGTGAAATCGATGATGGAATCTCTTTGATGTCATGTCTTAACCTGTGTCTTACTCCAAATATGTGTTGAATATAAAGGCTTGAATAGTATATACGGAGTGAGAAAAAGTTTTTTTCTTTTTTGGCTTAATGGCACCAAAAATTATCCAATACTTCACCACTTTTTTATAGTTCTAATCACTGAACAAAATAACTTTGCAATTAACACCTCAAAACTTTTTGACAGGTTTGCACTATTCGGGTATTATTTTACGTGACAGGAGTGGTTAATTTTTATAGAAAAATTATCCCAAATTGCTAGAGTCGTTGTACAATAATACCCGAAAGTGCACAAATAATCCCGAAAGTGCAAAAATTCAAAATGTTTGGGTTTTATGTGCAAAGAATTTTGTTCGGTGATTAGAATCCATTTACCCGTTTTTATGTTTATGATTAGTATAATTGACAATATGATATACTACTAGTTATTGGTTGACAATACTTTGGTTATTGTATATTGGATACTGTTGGAAGTGAAGCCGATTAAGTTAAACCATTCGTCAATAGTTATGATATTTCTAAGACTAGGATGACTGAATCAGAGTTGAAGTTGATTAAGCAATAATGACCATAAACAATACTTGCTATATTTTACTACTATGACTAAAGTATGAGCATTTTGAATTTTTACCAAGCAAATATCGGATTATAGTTCAGACCGAACATGAGTGCGTGAAATCGTGATGGTATCTCTTGATGTCCATGACTTAACCAGTGTCATTACTCCAAATATGAGTTGATAAAGACTTGAATAGAATATACGGAGTAGATTTTTTTTTTGGCTAATGGCACCAAAAATTATCCAACTTCACACATTTTATAGTTCTAATCACTGAACAAAAAACTTTGCACATTAAACCCAAACTTTTTGAAGTTTTGCACTTTCGGGTATTATTTACGTGCCGGGTGGTTAAAATTTTAAAAAAATACCCAAAAATGCGGGAGTGTGTACAATAATACCCGAAAGTGCACAAATAATCCCGAAAGTGCAAAAATTCAAAATGTTTGGGTTTTATGTGCAAAGAATTTTGTTCGGTGATTAGAACTACAAAAGGTGTCAAGTTGAATAATTTTTGGTGCCATTAGCCCTTTTCCTTTATAATGTCGATCAAACATTATATGTCATTGTTGGAATCTATCTGCATATTTGATAATCAAACAATCCAAGGTATATGACAGCTGATTATTTCTCTTATTTGCCACATCCATACGTCTGACATGTCACTGACCAGCCTAAATATGTCATACCTGCCAATAGTGACCGGTTCTAATATGTGAATATATATTAGTCCAAGTAAGGATTATCTAGAAGCAATTTTACAATATCCACGAAAATATCAGTCAAAGTCAAAAAGGAAAATTCGGAATGTCATAGAAGGTGAAATTGTACTTGGTTAGCAAGGAACCGTTAGTTTAATCATTATTGAGCTTATGGACAGCTATTGCTTTAGCTTAAACAAGTTTTTCATACAGATGAAATAGAAAATACCACACTGTTGACAGAGTCGGACCAAAGTTTTTTTTTTGTCGCAGAACCATATTTAGCCTTACCTTTTTTTTCTTCTTAATATTGCAGACTGCATGAAGTGGTTCCTGAACAGAAGTACGATTCATCTGCTACTTGCGTAGATGATATTATCACCATATTGGAGACAGATTATGGCAATGCTTATTTTGTGACCGGTATTGTCTTGTACTTATGGTGTTCATCCAATGAAACTTCTTACGAGAGCAGCGAATTATATGCACTCAGATTATGACTTTCTGCAGAATAAATATTATGTTGTCTGTCTATTGCAGCCACTATGCAATATAGTGTTTCCCATACTTAACTGATGCTACGACATGTCTTAAATTTAGGAAACTTTACTCCTGAAATTTATGCAGAAGATTGTATCTTTGAAGATCCAACCATTAGATTCAGTGGTAAGGACTTCTATATGATTCTCTTTCTTCATATTTGAACTCATAAATGACATGATTTTTCATTATTTTTCTAACCGTGCATCCACGAGTATATCCCCTAATAACATGCATCTCTCCAGGTAGAGAGTTGTACTCGCGCAACTTAAAACTTCTTGTACCTTTCTTTGAGAATCCATCAATCTCATTACGGAACATTACTAAGGTATTGTTCTATCTAAATTGCATTTCTGTAATTTGAACCATCATAGTTAGGCTGTAATCCAGCACCAGTTTTTGTTTCAAAAGCCTGCGTTATTCTAGATCCCTCACCTAGGAACTGACAAGAATCTGTAGAACTATACCTATATGAAGGAACTTAACCTATATGTGTCAGGTTCACCGCTCATGCGAAATTGCATCTAGGCTAATTTAGTTAACTAGATAAGTATATTCTATTCAAAACAAAGAAAAGATACACGCAGCAAGTGAATTTGACTTTTGTGCTTCATTTAATTAGAGTTGCATAATATCTCTTGAAAGTAGGCAATTTCGTATTTCTCTGCTATTCGTATCAATAAAATCTTGTTTGATTCTTATCCATATGTTTTCACTCATGATGTGCAAAACAACATGACAGGTTCTGAACGGTGAACGAGAGGCTGTAATGGCATCATGGGGACTAAGGTTTTAGCTACTTGTAACTCTTTATTTTTCATTTTAAGATTAACATTTTCACTTGGTATCGTTTAGATCATATCAGAGTTCCAACATCAAATATATATATATACAATCTTGAATTGCAGGACGTATCTTAAACTACCTTGGAGGCCTCTCATTTCCATTGATGGGAAGACGGTCTATGATTTGGACAACCAGTTTAGAGTAAGCCGAATTGATTAAATGATGATCCCTTTCACATCTAAATCCTGGATAAGTTATATTGTCGTTGGTCTCACTGTTTTGATTGACAGATTGTTAAGCATGTGGAAAGTTGGAATGTTTCCCCTCTTGAAGCAATCGGCCAGATATTCACCCCTAGTTCTGGCATCCCAGATTAACTTGGTAGAAACCACTAGTACTATTCTTCTGTTTGAAACAGTGTTTGCGTTGGGTTCCAGATACAGGTAGCAAAAGGGGAGACATGGATGGGTCAAGTTACGAGTCAACGGGTCAAAACAGATGAGGTCAGGTTGGGCCAAGTGCCGACCCACACACCTTTTTGTGTAAATTTATAAAGTTTATAGCAAGTATTGTGCTAAGAATGATACATAAATAAATTGGCTTAGGAAGTTGTATGCTGAATATACTTTGTGTGACTTTCGACTCCTTCCACCTGCTTGACCCGTTTACTTGTAAGTTGATATCTAAAACACTTAACTGTTTGACCCGACAGAGATTAACCCAGTCCATAATCAACCCATTCTTAGCTAAATGGTCAAGACTCGAGACTACAGGTAACATATCTTATCCTCTATCTGACAGGGAACTCGAGGGGCAATAAGTGTAAAGGGCGAGTCATGGTTATTAACTTATTATGTAATGGCATTTCTCATCTCGTGCATTTTCAATGGCCGATCTCATTATCGAGATGTGGCTTTTTTGTATATGTATAGTTTTATTTCATTTGTTTCATGTTCTCAATTAGCTTTCTAAAATACAAAAAAGTATAGGTCGGATTCTTGTTCGGCCCGAATAGGCTGCTATGCGGGTATTGTGTGCCTTGTTCTTGTATCAAGTGAACTTGTTTGGAGGACCCTGCACAAGGAATAAAACACCGTTAATCTTATCGTGGGAGCGGATCCCACGATTGGACTCCGGCGTGAGAGTAAGTATATGATTTTGGGAGTAATCAGATGTAATTAGGGTTTTTGTGAGATACATGTATTGATGATAATTGTGTTCCTTTTATAGGCTGAACAACCCTTAGGGTTTTCATAACTTTCGGCCAAAGACACGGCCAATATTGTAAGAATTCGGAATTATCCTAACTGATTTTAAAATAAGTTAAGAGCTTTCTCTATTTAAAGTTAGGTTTATCCTTCCTAAATAAATTGTGAAGATACGCGGTTTACGGGACAAAGTGCCAGTAGCCGCGGAACCCCGTAGGTCCAGAAGGACGTGACCGCAGATTGCGTGGCCGGAGGTGCCATCAACGGCTACCAAACCAATAACAGTATGAGTGGGCCGGGCCGATCATACTATACGTATCATGTCCCCCCAGCTCTTAATAGATGTGGCAGTGGTAGGAACCGTGGACACATTTGCATAGACTACCAAACAATTCGAACTTTCGTTAAACACACTCAACTTCCGAACCGTTATGTTGAGCTCCATAACGTAATAATAGGACCCATTTATCAAGAAACGGCGAAAACGGCTGAATGATGAGACGCGTGAGCCCACAATCGGTTCATCTCCCTTGAAATCGTAGCCATCCAAAAAGGTCAGTGGAGGACACGTGTCAAACATCCAAGTAGGCACATTTGTCGAGGACATAGTATAAATAGGACAAGCAATCACTGTGCATGTTACCACAGTTTTCGAATCAAACCACCATTTTTACACACACAGCCGTATAAGGCTCTTATTCCCACAGAATCCTCTCGCTGCAGGTTAGTACACCACACCTCTTTGTAAAGCTAATTAAAAATGGGTAGGGATACAATACAACTTGAGAACGTCGTATCAACCATATCCAGGTATTGCTAGAGGTTTACCTCTGAGTACGGCCATACAGGAGGGCTTGCATCCGGAGTTGCCTTGTCCAGAGGATACGATCGTGGACTTTCCGGAGGGCAAAGTCGGTGTGTATACCAAGTTTTTTGAGTTTGCAAATTTTCGCATCCCCATTCACAATTCCTCTTCGATATTCTTGGTCATCACCAAATTCATTTGTCACAATTGTCAGTGATAGGCGCAGCCAAAGTGAGTCACTTTGAGATCAACTGTCGCGTCCTGAACATAATTCCCACACTGCCTCTATTCCGTGTTTCTACGTACCTTACTTTTTAACGGGGTGGGATGTCGTTAGCAAACGGACCGGGAAAAATACACCACATCAAGTGTTAACAAAACCCTCTGGGACTCCTTAAAAAAACTGGAACAATCGATTTTCCTGGGTGGTCGAGAGAGTATTTTCCACCGTCGTGGATGGCGCTCATAAGCATCTAGACAGGATGGAATGCAACAGCGGACTCTCTATTCAGAAGGAGGAGTGACAGTATTGGAACACACGTCGTACCTCTATTCCAAAAAACAAACCTGATAGCCCTATTATGCCTGGTAGGACTGAGCCGGAGATACTTTCTGGGGGACGACGTGTATCCCACATTTCTCTATGACGATGACCGGGGTGGGTGTTTATAAACTGTCTTTTACTTCTCACATGTTCATGCTTATATACTAACAGTGTCTTGTAAATGCAGATATGGATCTAGTAGACCCTATCTAGTAATAGCTATACCTGTCGTTTGCTAAGACGTATAGTGTGTGGAAGCTTAGAGGGGAATCATACCTTTTGATTCTTGTGGTTAAGCGTTTTATTATACACACGCGTATATACGATGACGGTGTTTACGGTTACTTTAAAGGTGTATCGTTTCGTGCTAAAAGGTACATGTTTTCTATATTGTTTAATTATGATGTTCTTACACGTGATATTTATTCAGCTGCGTTCTCGTGTTATGTAATTGGTAATACGATTCATAAACCCTAACATTAACAATGAAGCGGAAAGGAAATGGCCAATGGAATCTTAATTGGGCACAAGATCACTTATAGCATTTGAGTTTGTTTATTTTTGAATCACAAGTATCAACCTTGTTATATTGTTCATTCGCTTGTTTATCGATTTTGGTTATTAATTAAAATAATGTGGCTTCAAAAGGAAGATCCTAAACTTCTACAAGTATACAAAAATTACTTTGACATAACATAATAGCAAAAAGGGCAAATAAATCATGTAGCAATATCCATATAATTAACACAAGATGATACAATATCATACAATTCAGTTCAAGCATGTATAAATTAGACCATCATACGGATAGATATAAGAAATGCCAACAAGGAACAAGAATTACCAAACATAAACATATCCATATCAAAAATCATCATGTATCAAAATGACAAATACGAGGATATAAAGACCTTTTTTAAGAGCAAAATTACTTCTAATGCAAACATCATGTAAGTCATGTTTAAGCCTTAACATTTAGTAACACGAGTACAAGCATTAAAGCATTTAAAAACAAACAAAAACATTTCACTAAAGAATTACACATTTTTTCAGTTAATCGAATTGTTATCATTCACTAAGTTGACAGACAAGCAAAATGTTCAAACAAGAACATATAATCAACAAATGTTTTGCAAAGCAAGATGTCATGATAGACTAACGAAGGAAGATCATATTTACAACTAGTATGGAAAACGTAGCATTAGTGGTGTTTGGTAGATGGAGAACAAGTTGGTGAACTAATGGTTATAGAGGATCGACAAGGATGAAGTGACAACATCAAAATGTGTAGATAATTTTAATGAAGTACTTTTGAAATGCTCCTTTTTCAACAAGACCAAAAAATATTTAAAACTTTTGGCGGAAACGCCATGACCAAAAAATGACCTTTTGTTATTATTTTAGAAATTACAAATCAACATTTGAGACTATCTAGGTCAATTGCCCTTTAACATGGCGGGTGGAAAAAAGTTCCTAATTTCCATTATGGTGATTTTAACTTGAAATTCCCAAAATGACCATTTGTCTACAAAACATTGTTGTTCTCGATTATTCTATATGATAAGGTGACCGAAAATCGACTCTTCATAAACATTATAACTTTTAGAAATTGTTCATAAAATATATATTTCAATATCATTGCACACTTGGTCTAAAAGTGGAAACGTGGTATCGTTATTATGGGTTTTGACAAACACTTAGTTTTGACTGCGAAAATAATTTAAGATTATTGTCTCATATGTGCCACGTCATCGTTGTTTGCGCCATGTCATCGTTGAGGTGCCTTTGAGTCACTAAATCATATTAATCCAGTCATAGTTAGCCCTATATATATATATAGAGTAGGGATCCGGTGAGAAGAAAAACTATAATGAGAAGAATAAGAATGATTTCTAGCCACACATTTTAAATAGGAGATAAAATTTTAATGGGAGATGCATCCATTTTTGTAGGTGCATTTTAAATGTGTGGTTGTGGTTTCTTCTTATCATTCTCATTTTAAGTTTTTTTTCTTATTTGATCCTAACTCTGTATATATATATATATGTATGTATGTATATATATATATACTAGTTACATAACCCGCCCAACGGGCGGGTTCGTTTTTGGTTTTTTTTTTGTTAGTTTAAGCGTGTAACTGTTGGATTTTTAACACAACGTGATTGTTTTTTAAGACTTTTAGACGGTTTAAGAGTATTTGTTGTTCTGTTGATGCCAAATGAACTATTCACTAATGAGACGAGAAATGGGTTAGTTTATGTATTGTATTTCCAGGGATAAATAACTGAACTTGTAAGAATTTAAATAATAAATGTCAATGTATGTTGGTGTCCGACTTTGATGTTGTTTAAATAATAAAAGTAGAATGTCTTTTTAGTCAATAGTTATGTTTTTTGTTTATGAGTACAGTTAGGTTAGAAATGCACAATATTGAATATAAACTTTTATTTGCATGGGAGTACAAATTAACATAATTTGTGTATTTAAGTTGTATATTTATAAATCCCAATGTACTAAATGAATAAAAGATAAAACTTTAAAGATTTTTAATTATTAAATAAAAATAATTAGTAGGTTATACCTATATTTTTTTTTATAATTTTTGTATTTATAAAAAGACTTTCAAAATTTTACTAATATAAAAAAATTATTTTTTATGCTTGAAAACAATTATTTTTTGCTTAATATTTATATATTTTTTTTTATTTAAAAATAAATGTGTATTTAGTTAGGGTCAACACAAAAAACGAACCATAATTTAAATTTCACTTTTCAGTTTTCGGGGGTCCCCCCGGGGGGCTTTTGAATATTTTTTTTTGAACGGCAACTTTATTAGAACAAAACACTAGCAAGGAGCTAGAGACAAAATTACAAAGAAATCAAATAGGGATGTTGCAACCAACTAACCCAACTAAAGTTACTTTTACATCTAGAACGACACCATGTGAAAGAACGCGACACTATATCATCAAAAAGAACATCTTTGCGGGGGACGAGAGACGAGAAGAGGACCTGATTTCGAAACCTCCAAATACTCCACCATGTTATGTAGAAAACTCCTTCAAGCAAATCTTTAACTTTAGGACTTAATCTGATAGCATTGAACCAATGAAGCCAATTGGAATACGAATCAATCGACGCCCATGCTATATTCCACCACCGGCAGACAAGCCTAACGATGTCCGTGACCAAACTACATCGAAAAAACAAATGCGCTAAGTCTTCATCTTCTGAGTGGCAAATAGGACATGAAGGATCCGAAACCAAAACACCACGATGTTGCAGGTTTACACGAGTTGGTAAACGATTCAGATGGACCTTCCAAGCGAAGACATTAAGTTTTATCGGCACATACTTAATCCATCTTGTAGCGATAGGGGATTTTGGAAGAAAAACATCATCAAGAAGATTTCGCACGTCTTTGACACAAAAGACACCTTCCCCATTTAAATCCCAAACCCACCTATCCTCCAACGATGACAAAATCGTCCCTTCTATGTACTCTTGTAGGAGAGATAATTGCGAACTTTCAGACCCACCTCTAACTGGACGACGAAGAGACGAAGTAACAGAAGAATACCAAACTCACCTTACACCTCAGCGCCACTAAATTTTTGCCAAATTTTTTTGCCACTATCACGAATCATATTCAATGCTCTAACCCGAGACCTTGGTTAATGAGCAAGAGACTCTTAATCACTCATGCCAACCTTAATTGGTTAATAGTATTTGTAATATAAAAAATTATTGTGTATAAAAATTCTAAGATGTTCATATCGAGCTTTGACCCATTAAAGTACCGTGCGAGTAACAAAATACATTCAACTGCTATAAGGCTGGATGGAGTAACAATACCAAACTCACCTTACACCTCAGCGCCACGTCAGGTTTCTCTCTCCAACATTACCACTCACCTTTCAACCGTAATAACACTCACCTTTCAACTAAATTCACCTTTCATTAAAATACCCAATTTATATAAAATATACCCCACTAAATACTCACACACACTCACAAACTAAGTAAAAAAAATTAAATAAAAAAATGGGTCCACTAAGTTACCACTTACCGGTGGTGAGTGGTTCACCTCTGAAGCTCAAACTCGCGCGTGAGTTTATGACACCGGCATAACAAATTGAAAGTCACTTTTGGTTTTGAATAGTGAAGAGTGCCTTACTCCATGCAGCCTAATAGCTAAAACAAACAATAGTCGGATTTTGTATCTAGGGAGCGGATTGTATGGATAGATATAGAGGGTGTTCCTCTCCACGCCTGGTCGCATCCAACTTTTTCTAAGATTGGATCTCGTTGGCGGAGAGGCGGGTGAGGCCTGTTAGAACTTGAAGCTAATAAGGACAGACTATTTCGTCGTAAGCGCCATATTTATTAAAACACAAATAAAAGAGGATAAATCCTTGAAAATTTTAAGATTATTGTTAGTGGTAAAATCTTTGTTGTAAGAGCTAGGTATTTTGATATTTTGATTTACTTAAACCTATATTCAGTTGATCTAACATATTCTATTAGAAAGTAGACTCAATTATGTTCGAAATGATAGGTGGCACAACTCGTACGGATTTACGGTTTGTATTTTACGGGCTTTTAAAGTTGATTAAAATTTTGAAAAGCTGATTGTAGAACCGGGTCCGCCGGTTCCTTTGCCAAATGGAACCGGCTTTGATATCGAACAGAACCGCCGGTCTGATCAAATTTTCCAAAAACGCATATTTTGACCCGACAAAAAGGTTTAACACTTGGGAGGCTTTAAAGTAGACTTATATAGCAAATTTTGATCATTATTCAAGCTTGTATAGCAACAATATTCAATAATCAAGGCTTCTAAGAACGATATACTTTTCATATTAAGTCCTGTTTTTCAGATAATTTGATACATGGATCGTACTCGGTTTTGAAAACCATTTGTTTTGAAAACTAAACCCATGTGGCTCTGATACCAATTGTGGAAAATGTAGAGGGGGGGTGAATACGTTTCCGATTAAAATCTTAAAACGTTTGCAACAAATACCCGAACAAACATGACTTAATATGAAACGTACCAAATATAGTCTATGACAAAGGAAAACATAAAATAAGCACGTAGTCACAACACAAACACAAGAATGATTATAAAGTAAAGAGATGACGATATGTAAAAGAGAAAGCAAACCGAACACGATGATTTATAGTGGTTCGGTCACGGAGCTCCTCTCCGCCCTACTCCACTCCTCGAGTACCCAACTCGAGAGTTACTTCACTAGATCAACAAGCTCCCTTCTCGGCAGAGAAAACCTTTTACAACGTTAATATACTTTTTCTGGTACAAAGCTAAATACCGAGTTCTTACACACCGGGTATAACTAACCCATCGTCGCTTACACTTTATCCGGTACAAAGCTAAATATCGAGTTCTTACACATAGGTAGAACCAACCCAAACCCGTTATGTTTTATGGCCCAACATAACAAACCTTGTGTTTTTATGGCACCAACACATAAACCATCTAAACTAATTGGTGATACAAGATAATGATGTTATTACAATGATGATCCAAGACAATGTGTTTAATGGATATGAATGTCTAATCTAAAATAACTTCCATTTATGAGAAGCCTTTAAATGGATGTAGATGATGAGATCTCCAATCTTATAGATCTTCATATGAATATGCTTGGTGATGGATAAAAATGGCAAGATCTCTAACGCTTGCTTTGGTAAATCATCATAGGAGTATGCTTACAACAAAATGAATGTTAGACCCCCCCCCATTATGATTCATATGCAAATGTAGATGTTTATGAATCTAAAAACCTACTGTTCTAATGAGTAAAAAAATGCAGAGAGAAAATGTGTGTGAAAAGTATGTTCAAATGGTGAGAAATAGCTTCGTATTTATAGGCTAAAAATCCACTGTAGCCCGGTTCCGTCGGTTCTATTGAATAATGGAACCGGCCAGTGTAATTCAATGGAACCGGCCAACAATAATAAAATCCGTAATTTGTTTTAAAAAATCTTAAGAGATTATAATGCACTGTAGCCCGGTTATGCCGGTTCTCTTGCAGAATGGAACCGGCCAGTGTTCATGAATAGAACCGGCCAACAGTAATACAATCTAAGTTTAGATTTGCAAAATCTTGAAAGATCATATGTAATCTTGGTGGATTTTATCTAGATTTGCTAAGATATTTGAAGATATGGTGATGTCATGGATGAGATAAATATTACAAGCATTTTCCCTTTTAAAGAAATGTGTTTGAGTAAAATATGTAAATACTTAAAAAGTAAGTTACTTGTGTTTAAAAATATTTAAGTGTGAAATGAGGTTTGATCATAGTGCAACATAACAAACATGTACGAACCTGTGTTGTAACATACGAGGACTCAAGGCGTGGTGATATGTTGATGTATATTGAGACAAAATATGATTACGAGTAACTTGTACAATTTACGTTATGTATTACAAGTTACATGTTTGTCATCAACAAAACAAACAAGACTGTGTAGATTAAATACCGTAATATTTGCACTAACACGTCTTTTGCTTGAAATCAGAAATTTCTCCCAAAACGTATGTGAAAGTCTAACCGAAGCCTGGTTACGACTCAAGAGCATGCTTTGAAAATGTCATGGGCACGGTCTGACCAAAGGAGCTATTATTCAGATATTCTATCACGGTCTAGACGAACCCACTCAAGCAATCCTGGACGGAACTGCTGGAGGAATCTTCCTCCTCAAAAGTCCAAATCAAGCTTTTCAATTTCTCGAGGACAAAATCCTTTTCGAACATGATTGGCCCATTAAATCTAAAAACAAACATTATCGAAAACCTGTTTCCTTCACCGATGGAAGTGATAGTAATACTGATAATTCTCAATTAATGGAAAAATTAGAAGCTCTAACTATAAAAATAGATTCTCAAATTATAAGTTTAAATGAAGAATTGCAAGATATGCGTGAGAAATATAATGAGCATAGAGAGGGAAACGCTTCTAAAAACCATCTGAACGATGACACTCATATGTGTGAACGTCATGAAGCCAATCACATCCAATCTGAAGGTTATGAAAACCAAAATTCTCATGATTCGTTTTCTCGCCAATCCCATCATGATCTTAATGATTCCGAGAAATCGCTCACCGAACTAAACAATGATGTGAAAAATGATCTCGAAGATTTCAAAAGATGTATCCATAGCATGCGAACTGTTCATTGGAAATTTTTTACCAGAGACGATGATAAAACCACCAGTGTTTTACTTAACAAAATGAAGAATACAAGTAATCTTTGATATGAAATGGGAAGGAACTTAGTGAGAGAAAGTAGAAGGATGGATGTATTCTAGAGAGAGAAAGTAAGAAACATATAATTCATTATCAAAGTTAGAATACAAAACCAACCAATACCCTCTCCAAGCTATAGAGAGGGGTATTTATAGTCTAGTTTGGCCGTACATGGACCCATTGATGGGCTTACCATGGGCCTTGGGCCATATTAGCTTAATATGATTAACATATCTAACTACGGGCTTTGACTAGTAATTATTGGAAGTGACCGAGACTTTTCTTGATCCTAACAATCTCCCCCTAAGGGAGGTCACTCTAATTTATAAAAAATATAATCCTAGCATACTATGATGTATCTTTAGTCCTCAGCTCGTAGTCTTAACTTCAATCTTTAACTTGTGAATTGTTGTAGTGATTTTTGACTTTAGGCTCGAGCTTGTTCCTTTATCTTAACTTGTTTGTGAAAATGTGATCTTGAGCACTGTGAGATCATCAACCAAGCATAATCTCGTTTCGCCATCTTGTAATTTTGCCACCTTGTGACCTTTTGACTTCTGGACCGACATGCTCATACCTTTCTTGATTTGTCGACTTGAAAAGCTTTAATCCTGCATCTTTTTTGAAATTCTTTAACTTTAATACTTCGTCACTTCAAGAAAGACGTACAGAATCAGAGTAGTGGAAGTCTTGAAACATGTACTTCAGCTTTCATGATGTCTTTATATTTGTCGGTCGGGTATGAGCATGTGGCTATGAATCTGTGAGTCAGCTAAAATCAGGTACCTTCACCACCATCTTTAAGTATCCTGCATTAAAACAGTTAGCAATAAAGCGGGGGGACGAATATGGCTTTGTCATTTGCCCATGTTTGGTTGGAGTAACCTTCGAATCCGTAAGGATCGACCTGTGATCAGGTAGATTCAATTTAAGAAGAATCTCATTGATAGGGTTTCCAGCTGTAGTAATGAATCTTTCTAACACATATGTATTAGATTCATCATACTCAGCATGTTCTCATTATCGGAACGTCTCAAAGCAGACAGCACGATAAGAGTGAACCAGTGAGTTACTGTCTCACCGATTGAATAGAAAAATCGATTTGAAAATCAATCGACGTGTCACTTGCTAAAGTGATTTTGTGACACATCGAGAGTGTTAATCATTTCAAAAATTCATCATCAATCGTCAATTCATAACCTAGAACAAGTTTGATTCTTATAGAATCGCACCATCGTTTCTTTCCAGTTGTCACAAGTTTGATTCGTAGAGAATCGCACAAGTCACCTACCATGAGCTTGTTTGATGTTGGATCAAGCAGGATTTCCATCTTCATTGTGAATGATATCACTCAGATGTTCTGGCAAAATCACAATGATAATGCGAAGGACTCTTAGTATATATCTTGTTATTCACATTGTGTGTCTTAACAAGCATAATTTTGACAAGTGTCCTAATGAGATTTATGGATGATCTCTTTTTGGCTCTAGACTCAATAGTGCACTTTAATTTTAATGATCGGAGGCTGGAGCTGAGTGCCACATTTTCAATATCAACTAACTCAGAGTGAGAGAGTTGATAGAAATGTATGAATCTTCATGAGTTTGAAACAAAGTCTTTCCGACTTTGAGTGGCTGGGAAGGGTAATGCATTGCGTCACTGGGTCCATGACGACTGTCTTTAATACCAGACAACAGCTTAGTGTTTCTGACAGTAGATGTATTGACCCGGTTTCTGCCTTAAGTGTAAGGAGGGCTTCTTTTTTTCACCCTTTATCTTAACTTTTCTTTTTCATTCTTCAACCCCTTCAGCGCTTACCGAGACTTCATAACTAGAAACCTATGGTGGGTTTTTGTTCCAGTGTTAGCTCCATCTCAGTCTGCATTCTTCCCTTAATTTCACTTTACTCTTTTTATCACACCTAAGGACTTCTACACTAACTAGTGGATATCCCTAGGTAGATCCATTCGGTTCTGGTTAGATTATGGGATTTGAATACCTATGCCTAACCACCTTATATCTCCATAAATTAAAGTACACGGTCAGTTTTTTAAGTATTCCATCACGATCAGAACCAAAATCATTGAAAAGTTCAATCAAAGTGTTTGATATAAATATCAAAAGGTTTACACTTTGAGAGTTTTTCATTATCACTAAAAGCTCCCCCTTAACATGTGCATCGTAATCGTAGTACATGCTAGGTGTGGAGTGCATTAAGTCCATTTTATTTGATCACATCTTTCAATACAAGTTAGATCTAGGTTAATCACATTTTCTCCCCTTATCCAAGATGTTAACCCCTTGATATTTTAGATATCAATTGATTAACCTTTCTCGGGAAAAAATGTTATATATATCTATGAGGAACATTTAATGCTCCCCTTAATTTTTATATGAGGGTATAATAAGATAGTGTTTTGTGGTATAATAATTTGAAATTTTTTAAATTTACGAAGAAATTTTTGAAATTTTTGTACTCGAGCACTCCTTATATATACCATAAGCTCTACACTACATATTAAATATTCACAAGTTTTATGATTTAAAGATTTGACCTGAATGATAAGGACATCATATGATAGAATCATATGGTCCTTTGTAGTAGCCGAAGGTCTCCTCTGTAAGGTCTTCCACCAACAAACTTTTCAAGACTTCGCATCAACCTCCTGTCTTTGAGTTTCTTGTCAATGGCTTTAATCATCACTCAGGCTCTCTGCTTTTCTTGTTTTGACCACTTTCTCTTCGGTAAATACTCCATTTGAATCCTAGTAAAAATATCATTAAGAGAGGTGCGAACATGGTTGAGTGTGCAGTCGCTGAACTTGTGAAGTTCATCGGTGCGCATCAAACGATTTTTGTGCATGTCATCTTGATAGATAATGCCTTGGATATCACGGTAAGCAGTGTATGGAGTCTTTTTACTGATGTCTGAACGGTATGTGTCAGGTTTGGTGAGGTTTATCTTCTTCTGATAGCTTTTAACTGCCAGTTGTAGATCCTCCACGCGTTCTTGAATTACAATGCGTCTTGTGTACATTCTCAAGGCCACATTAAGTGCAAACCGTTCATCCACATTGAGATTTGTCAGCTTTCCCTAAACAAGAAGAAGTAACATATCTTTAATATCTTCGCGACGAAGTCTTTTGAAGTCGCCTTCTCAAAACTTGTAGAGCTTATCATCTTGTCTTCGAACTGTGATCTCTTCCAAATGTTTGTAACCAAAGAATTCCATGATCTTGAGACTTGTAACAGCAATAATCCTGTGTTTTGAATAGACGTCTTTCGAAGTTTCCATGTTGGTAGCATATCCATAGAATCTCTGACGTTTTGGTCCCCAGTGATATGTTCCCCAGTAGGCGTGTTTGTCGTAGACGACTTGTGCCTCACTCCATGTACTTCTAGGAATCTTATCTTTAATCCATTTAATATGACCGTAATCAGCAGCCTTTGTCTTGGTAATTGAAGTTGTGTATTTGCGACTTGAGCTTCCTCCTTTTAGATATTCGAGATCATTGTTTATGAAGTGATCATATGGGATGATTAGACGACCTCGTGCATCCGGAATTAAAGGAAGTGGCTTGCTAAGATCATGGGGATACGGTCTTCCTTCAGGATTATGCCAATCTAACTGATCATTGGTAGCTTTGAATACTTCTTCCAGATGGTATTCTAACTCCACAACACTCTTGCACGTGCCTTTAATGAGATCATATGTTGGACCGGTCAACAGATCTTGAGTTAGATGTTGAATGTTGAGCCGATTCATTATAAAAGCAGAGAAATCGATGGGAGTAGCCAAAAACTCATTAAATGGGATGTTGTGCCTGAAGCTTGTGCCAATTTAGTCATCCACTATTGAGGAGGTCGGTCGTCAACCATCTTTGTTTGGTTCCATTCTCGATCAGGAGTTCTAGAGCCAGATGGATTCCACAATTGTTCATTAACATCTGTTGCCTCTCTGACAGGAGATACATCATCATTTCCTGTATCGAACTCTTGATGAAATGGTTCTTCCAGATCATCAACCCTTGGATCATGATCCTCTTTTTGAGCAGACTTGCTTGATGATTTAGGTGGAGATCTGGTGGCACCTTTTGAAGAACTTGTAGACTTTGACTCCTTTTGAGTTGCTTCTTTTGATGACTCTTCCTTGCCTGATCTTCTTTGCTTCAACCCTCGGTTTGATCCAACGAAGGGTTCTTCATCTTTGGCTTGATCATCACGTCCTCGCTTTAGAGTCACAAACTCACCATATGAGGTTAAAATGTCTTTGTCCAAGTTGTATGATTCAATCAATGCGTTGTAGAGATTCTTCTATACGTCTGATCTGTTCATTGATTTATTTTCTTCAATTTTGTCGATGAGGATTTTCTTTAACTCGAACTCTGTGAGAGATGCTGCTGTAGCGTAAGAATACTGAGGTTGATTAGATGATCTACCCAATACTTCAGCTCCCAGAGTTTCTGTGACATACTTCTCAACCTTTGGCATAATCTTGGATACTTGAGCTTTAACTTGATCCTTGATTATGTTCTTAATGTTCGAGTCGATCAGTTTAAGAAACTCATCATTCTCGGCTTGAGCTTCTTCTCTGAGCTTGTTTGATTTTAGCTGAACAACCACATTCACTTCATCTTTCATCTTAGACGTAAGGTAATTATCAACAATGCCCAGAATAGATGATACAGCTTCAGCAAATTGATTGGTTTGTTTGAGTTCAGACAGTTCAATCTCTAATGAGGATACCCTGCGTTCAAAGCCGAATAAGGATGCAAAGTTTGATTTCTGGCACAGTTGTTGTTGGAATTGTTGTGGAATCATGTGTTTGTTGTTGAGGTTGAATGATTGGAATGGGTGATTGAGGAATTGTAGTGTCAGAAGAAGGTGTCTCAATAGTGGCAGAAACTAAAACATTGACAGAAATATTTGATTGAACGGTTGGATTTAAAATCGAGTCAATACCTGTATCTGGAGAGGGATTGATGAACTTAGATACCAAATTTGATGAAACCGAGGAGCTTTGTTGTTGCACTACTGGAGGTTCAGTAGTTAATGTCACGTGAACTTCTCCCGTCTCTTGATTAATTTGAGCATCTGTCATTTCAGCATCTTTTCGATTTAGGTTGATATTCAAGTCTCCGTACAGTTCCTCATCTTATTTATCTTCTTGTTCTCCTCATATTGTATCATCATCCTGTTGATTTTCATCTCCCTCCGTGAGTTCATAATCAGGTGGTGTTGAAACTTTCTAATCAGAGGTCACGTCATCATCATCATCATCTACTTTTTCTTATTCTTTTTCTTTTTCTTGATCATCTGCTATGTATGTTGACAAGTTTGGGTGAACAAAATCATCTCCTTCATCATCTGATTCAGTTCTTTGGTTGTCATTCTCTTGATCATCGTCTTCATCATCATTATCATCATTGTCATCATCACTGTCATGCTCCTCATCTTCTTCCTTGTCATCTCCTTGACTGAAAGTCCAGGATTCTTCTTCACTCTCTGATATGTATTCGGGTACATCGAGAACCTCTGGTTTGTCACCAGCTCCTTCATTTATACCAGATCCGGTTTGTTGTTGCTCATCAGGAACCTTTGACAGAATGTCAACTCCATCACCTGAGCCACTTGCGTGAGAGATATGGAATTCTTTCAAGCTTCTCTTAGTTGCCAACTTCATTTGTTCTGCTTCTGATAATGCAACTTCAGATAGTACTGTTAAACCTTTTGACTTTGTTGTAGCAGGCTTATCTCCTTTAGCTGAAGTCTTGATTCTTTTACCTTTGGAAGCTTGAGAAGGCTTTGTCTTTGGAGATGATTCAGAGTCAGTCTTTTTCTTTGTAGCTTTTGACTTGGGAGCCTTTTCACCAGTAGCATAAGCACGGTAAGTCTTGAAAGCTTCGGACTCCAACATGGCTTGATTGGTCAAGTGCTGAGGGAGAATAGCACCGTATTCTTGTGTGTCCTTATGTTTTGAAATGACTCTTATGGTGGTGAACATGAAGTCATCCCTGGCATAATGCCAAAACATCTTGTTTCTCCTTGGAATTGCTTGATCCTTTGCCATGAAGTAGTCGACAATGACTTTGGTGAAACGTGGATAATACATGTCATTGTTCTTTTTAGAATTCTTGTTCTCCACTTGAAATACCAAGTCTTCCCACAGTAGATAGACATAGTCAACCTGCTTGTTGTGATACATGCCCCAAAGAATTTGAGCACGTGAGAGGCGAAGACTTTCCAGAGCAGTAGTCTTTCCACTTAGACACTTGTTGATTATGGCAGCAAATGATCTCCAAGGTTGATGCATGTGGTTGACATTGACATCAGATAAAAACTTGATTTCACCAGTGTGTCCAAGATCTCTGATAAAAGATAGAATATCCTCTTCAAGTGGAGGTTCTTCAAATTTCTGACCAGGGAGTTTGGGGCAAATTTTGAGCATATCTCTGAAGTTGTCAACATTAACTGTGTGACTTTTGCCATCCAACTTGAAACGAAGTGACGAGTGATGTCTGGTGACAGTGACCCAGAATTCTTGCATGTATATCTCAGGAACATCAGCAGAGATCTCAAATGCATTGTAGAATGGAGTGAGTTTGAGAGCATCTAGCACCACTTGAATAGTAGGTTCCTTGGATTTGAGATTTGAGCTCAGTCGGAGATTGCTTTTCCCTATCTTGAGGCGGTTTTCAGGTGCGACAAGAGCATCATCCAACTCCTTTTGCTGTTCTTTTGTAGTGTTCATGATTCTGCTAAGATAGGATCAATACAGTTTATGTACAATCAATGTTATACAATGTACTATAGAGACCTATTTAGTGAGCATGTGAAGTTGATTCAGGATGTGAACGATGCATTAGGAACTTTAAGACTTTTTGCACTTATTAAGATCTATTCATTTAAAAATGACAACTTAAGCTAACTTAACTTGTTTAGAGTGAATGATTAACCAATTTTAATTATCTCCCCAATGAAGATTTTAAATCGCCTTTTAAAATGAAAATTTGATCTTAAGTGTTTTGGGTCTTTTAAACTTGTTGTTTGGTTCCTTAATTAACTTTTTAGTTCGGTTCCTACTAGCTCTTAGTTATTCGGTTCCTACTACAATAAGTTGTTCGGTTCCTTATATGATAGTTATTCGGTTCCTGCTAACCCTTAGTTGTTCAGTTCCTATTAATCTCCAAGTTGTTCGGTTCCTATTATCTATGGTTGTTCAGTTCCTTTTAACAACTAGGTTGTTCGGTTCCTTCTAGTAAACTGAGTAGTTCGGTTCCTCTTAAACAAAGTTGTTCGGTTCCTTCAAGTAAGCTGAGTAGTTCGGTTCCTAATAAACAAAGTTGTTCAGTTTCTACTGTCAAGACAGTTGTTCGGTTCCTACTGTTAAAACAGTTGTTCGGTTCCTACTGTCAAGACAGTTGTTCGGTTCCTTCTACAACATAGTTGTTCGGTTCCTACTACCTTATAGTTGTTCGGTTCCAACTATCAAAGTAGTTGTTTGGTTCCTACATACAACGAGTTGTTCGGTTCCTTCTTACAACCTAGTTGTTCGGTTCCTATAGAGATCATGTTGTTCGGTTCCTTCTTACAACCTAGTTGTTTGGTTCCTATAGAGATCATGTTTATACTATCATACCTATAGACTTAATTTTGCAAAATATTCCCTAAGCACACAAACACATAGCAATTAAGGCACACATAAGCTAAATTTAATTAACTTTCCTTAAAGAATGGTATTCCGTTATTGTGTAAAAGCCTTTTTCCCTTTAAGCACATTTTATTATGAAGAAGATATTTGACATTTGCTCCCCCTCAAACACTGACATGTTTTTTATTTAAAGAGTTGTAGTCGTTGTTTGAGAAGACGAATGTCATTGAAAAAGCATTTTTTGATGAAGCAATGTTATATTTTTGAAAAATAACAAACACCAAAATAAGATTTATCTTATTTTAACACATAAGTGCACTGACACGTACACTTATGGAATATAGGAAGCACGGGTTGTGTTGCAAAGTAAACACAAGCCTTTGCATGGTCATAAAGTAGACCATGCCCGAGAATAAATTCCCATTGTTAGGAACAACTGTCTTTTTGACGACATGTTTTCCTCAGGGTGAAATGCAGGTTACTGTCTGAAATAATAGCAAGCCATTTGACATGTTTTGAAAACATTTGGAACTTCTGCTCGAACTTCATTTACAGCCGCGTATCATTATTGAATGACATTTCTAAGACCGTAAATGTTATCTATTTTCAGAATACATGCCATTATTATCTCTTTTTATATTTTTCTCATTTTTTAATTTTTTCTTTGGTTTTATAGATTTTATATTTTTGTATTTTGCTTTTATAAAAGTTTTTTAAAAATGAAAAATCTTTTTGGTTTTTTATGGTTATATATATATATACATATTATACAGGATATGTGAATAGGTACCACCACTATTCATCAACTTCATCTGCCAATTGTTTCAGAGTCTCCGGCGTAAAACTCCGCATTCCCAGCTTGTTGATCAGAAATTCAATTCTTTCTCGGCCAAGAGCTTTAGTGAAGATGTCCGCCAGTTGATACTCCGTATTGACAAAGTAAAGTTCGATCACCCCATTCTCAACATGCTCCTTGATAAAGTGAAATCTGATGTCTATATGCTTTGATCTGGAATGTTGAACGTTGTTGCAGCATAAGGCAATAGCGCTTTTGTTATCACAGTACATTGGAATTTTGTTGAAACCAAAGCCATAGTCGGTAAGCTGTGATCTCATCCAAAGGATTTGAGCACAACAGCCGGACAAAGCAATATATTCAGCTTCCGTACTGGATATCGCAGCGCTTTTCTGCCTTTTTGATGACCAACTGATAAGTCTATCTCCCAAAAATTGCATACTACCAGATGTGCTACGGCGTGTATCTTGACAACCAGCATGATCCGCATCTGCAAATACTGTTAGAGCAATCGAAGAATCCTTCGGATACCATAGTCCCCGATTACCGGTTCCTTTTAGATATCGAAAGATCATTTTTACTGCATTTAAGTACTTTTCGGTAGGCTGAGCCTGATACCGGGCACACATGCATATAGCAAATTGTAGGTCAGGTCTACTGGCTGTGAGATAAAGGAGGGTGCCTATCATACCACGATAGTGTGACGGATCAACGGCTTTCCCTTCTTTATCCTCATCCAGTTTGGATTTCTCCACCATGGGAGTATCCACTGGGTCACAAGAGTCAAAACCGTATTTCTTTAAGGATTCAAGGGCATATTTTGACTGGTTAATAAAGATGCCTCTGGGACTTTGAGAAATCTGTAGTTCTAAGAAAAACGAGATTTTACCCATCATTGACATCTTAAATTTTGAACACGTGATTTTAGAAAATAGGTCACAAAGTTCAGGTGTAGATGCAGCAAAGATGATATCATCGACATATATTTGTACCAGAAGTAGTTCCTTGCCGTCTCTGCGTATGAACAATGTGGGATCCACTGAACCTTTGGAGAAGTCTTGGGATATCAGGAACGAAGACAACATGTCATACCACGCGCGTGGAGCTTGTTTCAACCCATAAAGAGCTTTCTTAAGCTTGTATACGTGATTTGGTTTATCTTTATCCATAAACCCATCCGGCTGGCTAACATAAACTTTTTCTCGCAGATTACCATTCAAAAACGCAGTCTTCACATCCATTTGGTAGATGACCATGTTTATATGAGCAGCAAACGCGAGAAAAATCCTTATAGCCTCTAATCTTGCAACCGGAGCAAAAGACTCTTCAAAATCGATTCCCTCCTCTTGACGGTAACCATGAGCCACTAATCGAGCTTTGTTCTTTAGTATACCTCCCAGTTCGTCTAGTTTCACTTTGTATATCCACTTCAAAGTAATAACCATAACTTTATCTGGTCGGGGTACGAGCTCCCATACTTAAAGACGTTCGAACTCATTGAGTTCTTCTTACATTGCTTCGTTCCAGCAAGTTGGAGTCAAAGCATCTTTATACGTCTTTGGTTCAACAGTAGTGAGGAAAGCATCGTAGTAACAGAAAAGAGCTTGCTCATTTAATTGCAGCCTTGTGGAAACTGGTCTAGCGAGTTCACTGATTATATTTTCAAGTGGATGATCCTTAGTCCATTTGTTATTGTGTTCAGAAATTTGGTGATCAGGATGCACAATTGTATGAATAGAATCCGACGATGAGGATTGATCAGAAGAAATTTATAGAATTGGGATACCAAAGTAAAGATCATTACCCATATGTGCAACTTCAATATCATGATTGTCTTCTTCAACATCGTTAGGAATGATGGGAGGTTGGGTATTGGGTGTTGTTTGAGAGTTACTTGGTGATGGTGCATCTTGATCAACTGTAGTTGAGGAAGGTGAACCGGTTGATACAGCGGGTTCTGGAACCGCTACTTCATCAATTGGAGCAACGACTTCAGGGGCTGGGTGATCAACACTAGGTGGAGGATTGAGTAATTCATCGAACAACGGTTGAAACAACATATCCCAGTCAGTTCTCAAAGGTGGTACAAACATTTTTGAAGGAGGAGGTTTTGGCACGAGTCCTGAACTGATTGTTGCAGGAGTCATTTCATGAAGTGCGGGTCCTGAACTGCTGTGTTCAGAAGCCATCGCAGTCAGCTTATCAAAATCTACATGATATGTCTCAATGATTCGTCTGGTATGTCGGTTGTAAATTCGAAATGCTTTCTTTGTAGGTGCATAACCAATGAAAATACCAATATCAGCCTTTGGTTGTAACTTGCCCAAATTTTCATTATCATTCGTTGGATAGCAGAGTGCACCAAATACATGGAAGAAAGATAAGTCGGGAAGTTTGTCATGTAAAAGCTCATATGATGTTTTGCTGTGACGAAGGCGTTGATGAACGCTTTTGGGTGAAACATTGCGTAGCCATTGCTTCAGCCCACTAGAAATAACAGAGCTTGTTTGCTATAAATCTACATTGCTCGCGAGAACTTCAATTAGGTACGATTCTTCTTTCAATGACACCTTTTTGATGTGGAGATGGAGCTTACAGATGTTTCGTGGAGATTACAAACCTTTCTCTAATATTCAGCAACGTTTGATTAACAATTCAGTTACACATTATATGTTCTGATGCGTCGAACTCGATCTTTCAGCCTCCAGTTGGATCATTTATAGAAACTTGATTATGAAACTCTCGACGCCTTCATCTTTTGACCCTTAAGAACTTAACCCATGTGATTCGTGAGTAAATCATCGCTCAGTATGACGAGGATGTACTTCTTTCAATTAAACACTTCGCGAAACGCATTGGTCACAAAGATCCATGAGTAACAGATAGAGTTTTTTTGATTGTGTATTCAGATTTAGGTTTGTAGGGTTTCTTCTTGCTTCCTACCCATTGCGGCATGCAGCAACACAGATGGTCCTTTTTCAAATTTTAGCTTAGGGAGACCTAGAACAAGGACCATGTATTGCTAAAGTTGATTGACCAAGTTTAGATTGAGATAAACGCTCGGTGACATAGTCAGGACTTAGTCTTGTGGCCTTTAACAAGAGACATTTGAGGAGAGGGACGCCATCATGTCTCCAAGAGATAGAGTTACAGAATCGTTGGCTTTGAATCCAGCATTAAATCAAACACCTTCTAAACTTTGATGAAGCGTGTGTGTTGCGAAAAGCAACCTCATGGTTCGAATCACAAAACTCGCCCAACGGAGAATAAGTTGTGTTAAGTCCTTCCAAATAGTAAACCTTTGAGATTTGTAACATTCCAATCGGATAATCACCCATATCCCAAAATTCTTTGCCACAGGTTCATTTCCGTATTTGACTGTTCCCAAAAATTGTTGACGAATCTGGTGAGTTGAGGAGCGGATCTCGGTTCAGAGCAGCCGGGTCCAAAATCTCGTCATATGCTTGGAGCAGGCCGGTGCGTCCAAATACCAGAGACATTTTGGGACGACCTGCATTCACTTAAGAGAGAAGATGGAACATCGGAATTATGGATCCCCAAGATTTACTGGGTTCTTTTTGTTAGCAGATACAGATTGAAGAACCTTAGTTTGCGACACGGAACATTAGTTTTAGAGTTCCAAGGTTTTCCTGGAATAGACTAATGTTAACAACTGGTTTAGATGTTCATTATCTACGAACAACTGGTTTCCCTAAGGAGGGCTTCAGTAGTAGGTGGGTAATCATCGTTAAAGGGCACGCATTTCCTACGCATAGTGAGGTCCGACAGTAGTCTCCAAATTTATCCTAGTAAGTTGTAAACATATTTCCTGTTGGTTTCCAAAACTTTTCTCTTTTGTTTGTTTCTAGCAGATATAGATTTTGCACGAGCATTCACATTATTATAATCAAAGAACAACAAATCTATGATTATCAGAAAGCATTCAAACCATTACAATTAACACATTTAAGTTCAGATTTAGCATATAGCTTGGAATGCTGCACATGAGCTGTCCTTTAGGTGCAAACAACATGATCTTTATTTTTCAAACTAGATTTAACTTTCCTATGGCGGGCTTCTACTTTATTCTTCTAAGTACTAATTTTTGTTTACAGAATCTTATCTTCTTGGCATTGCTGAAGGCTGTTGATCGCTACACTAGTGGATGGTTTTACTCCTGTAGAAGACAACATAGGTTTGTTAGAAGCTAGGTTTAATGTAGATGACTTTTTTGTGATTGTGTTTCTTGAGGATGTGACGGGCTCAGTGAATCTAACTCTTTTGACTTTATTCAATTGGGTTACAGCCACTAATTGTTCTCTGGAATTATTGATACTAGGGCAGTTTTACTGATTTTTTGAAGCAATCCTGAATTAGTTTAGGTTATACTTACAGGCATATTCTAAGGTTGGATCTAGGGGATAGTTTGCTTTAATATGATCGACTAGATCCCTAAGAACTGCAACTTCTTCCTGAGTGTGCTTAATGTAGGCAGAGTGAGCTGACCTTTTGTTCAACAATTTAGGGATTATGGTTCCGTATTAATCCTCTGGATCATAGGATGATGTGTAAACTTCATGATTAGCTAATTCTTTTCTTTTGAGTTTCCTCTAATTCATCCTTGGAGAGTTGTTATTCTATACTTTTTCCTAATGGACAAAGCATTTAAAATCAGAAATTTCCACAGATTAGATTGACTGATTAGTTTAAGGGGCAGACACATTGTTCGTTGATGTACCACGTGCTGGTTTTATTGAAGTCATAAAGTTGCTTATTAGTCTGTTTCAAATCGCTCATTCTCAGCAATAAGCTTTGTCCACCCTATGACAATTCTTATTAATGGTTTCAATCTTCTTTCTATGTCCTATTTGTTTCTTATCCTTATCCATATTTCCACTGAGAGATTTAATTCTCTCTTCAATATTCTTTATGACCATGACTTTCTCTTGGGACTGAGCTTTCATTCTTTTAATTCAATAAACAATACTGATCAATACTTGGAGCACTTTGATATGAAATAGAATTGTATCTTTGAAATTTCCTGTTTAAGTTGAGTATCAACTTCTAACAAAATGCAATGTTTTTCAAGAGTGGGTAAACCTTTTGACATTTATTCGTAATCTCTTTTTTCAAAAAATCCTTTTGAAGCATCAGTTCTCAGTTTGAACACTTTTCACCATTCTGCACATTCACAGAGGCATATCCTTTGAGGAATTTACAATCAAGTTCACAATACTCTTTGCTCGTCACTTGTTCCAAGGTCATTCATTTTCGTTCAAAGTTGATTCATTTTAACCTTCAAATGTTGATTGACTCTACACCAGATGTTGTTCCACAGCCTTATTCCTAGTTTGTAGAAGACATTTTGGACTTCAGCAAGGTTCATCAACCAATTGTGGTTGAAGTGTACTACATTATCCTTTACGATCTTTTACTTATGGAATTATTTTCTTCCTAAACAGCTTTTGTATGTTCCTCTAGAAAGACACCTCTCGTTCCCTAAGTGATGTTGTGGGCGTGGTTCTTTCTGGACAACCACATCAAAGTTAGCAAGATGGTATTTAAGTTTCTTCAAACTCGTATTAACCATGCTGACTTTTGGAAGTTCTTTAGGAACCTCAACATTGGTGGGTCTATCAGAAAGATCAGGTTCTGAGGAACTCACAGAGTTATGCGACCAAAAGGCTTGTTCAGCAGATAATTCAGTTTGTGGAACATAATCGATTGGTGTGGTATCAATTTGTTTTATCTTTTCTTGATCTTATTTGCCTTATGTATTTAAAAGCATTTTTGAACAGACTCTCTCAACAAGTGTTAGGTCTCTTCTGGTCAGGGATCACAATAGGATTGGTTTCTGATTATATCCACCAACATATAACATAGGTTCCAACTGCTGAGCTTTCTTCAGATAGAAATGATTTTGAAAACCTAGAGCTTGTTTAGTGGTATTATCATAGAAAAACTGAGGTTTCGTCAACATGTGAACAGTTTGTGCAGATTGATCTCTTTTAAAAACGATATTATCTAGGTGTTTGATCTGCTTTTCTAAGGTTATTTCCCTATCAAGGTTTCTAGATTCTTCTTTCTTAAAATTCTTTTTTGCAGAATGTAAAAAAAAAGTGTTACAACTGACACGTTAAGCTGAAGGGAACAAATAAGCCCACTAGGAGCCGAGCCTTGGTCGCAACAATAAATATTAAACCAACATCACAAATCTTGAAACACCCAAGTTAAATCAATTTAGAAGGGAAATGCAAACGAGTTACCAAGCGTGGTAACGAAATTATCGAAAGGCATAAATAAAAGTAACAAAAAGATTTATTGCCACAACATCCATTTATTATCTTAGAAATAAGATTACATAAGAACATAAAGGAAATACAAGTTTTATTACAACCCTCCCCTAATATCTATTCCTTCCAAAAGAGATCTACGCCGATTGCAAGAACAATGAGGGGCACGAGAATTGCTAGAATAAAGGCCAAATACTGAAATCCTTCTTCGTATGGGAAGTAGGCAAGATAAATGCCGAGTGCTATCGCGGTCGCCATCGCCAAGAGCGTGATGATGTGCAACATTTTTGAGGATTGGATAAGAGAAAATGTAAGTGAAAGATTAAGTGTTGTATGGAGAAATGGAGGAGAAAATTTTGTATAAAAAGGGGGAAAGTAACCGTTGGGGGTTACTGTTCACCGACCGTTGGGGCACTGTTCAAAAAAAAATAATAATAATAATAATAATAATAATTATCTACACCTCTTCATCAACATTATTCCGGAAGAAATATCCGCATCTTTTTCTCTGAACCCGTACTTTCGTCAAGTGTCGCAACTTGAGCCTTGAGGACAAGGCTCATTTAACGGGGAAGGACTGTAACAATCCGTATTTTTGATCAATGTACGACACTATTAAATTCACTATTTATTTTTTTTCTCGTACGCGTTCGCTTTTAATTTTAATAGTTAAGTTAAATCGCGTAAGCTAAAAATCAATAATTAACGTAAACGGACACCAAACGAATTAAAGCTTTCGTCAAGCAAGCAATATATTATTTTTACGAAAGTAATAATAAACTTTTTATATTTTATTTTTATTGGTTGCGTAAAACGTTTACGTTTCGCAATAAAATACATTTAGGCATTCCCGGAAGCACCAAAACTTTTCTACGCTTCAACAAATACCCACTTTTATACCCAATACTCAAAAATCACAAAAATATATCATACATATGCATGTATAACCGGATATATAGAGATGGATACAAAAATATCTAGTTTAAAAACACCACTCCTTATTTTCATGAGATTATGTCTCATTTAGGGAACCAACAACCCTTAGTCTCTAAGTTTTGACCAAAGACCAAGACCATGGACTTCCTTAAGACCCTCATTGTGTCTCTTGGACTAGTCTTGTGGTATATATACTTGCATACTAGTTGATAAACACATACACTCTTCATTTCACTTAGCAAATCAAACAAATACTCTCTTTTCCTCCTCCCTAGCTCACGGCTCAAAACCCTCAATACATACAACCCATATAAATTTTTCTACCACTTATACAAGCATACACACAACATATCTAAGACCTACTAAGATGGTTTGAAGGTTAGGTTAAGTATTTTCAAGTGTTGAAGCAAAGAAAGTGAAATTAGGGTTTCTTGAGAAATTAAGGTTTCTAATCTTGCAAGCTTGGTTTAAAAATCTAAACAAGGGTTTAGATTATATTTCTCATCATCATTCATCACCATAAGGTTATCTAAAACCCTTTATGTCTTTACATTTATCATTTTATGTGTATATAAGTTCTATGTAGTGAAATCACCATTAGGTTACTTTTAAACATGTAAAACATATTTCTGCTTGTGATTATAATTTTGTACACCTATTCATGTGTTATGTGGTTGAATAAATTATGGACTAGAGACCCTAAGGATGTAAGACATGTGATAATAAATGTTATAATGGACTAGTAACAAAGTGGTTAAACTAAAAAGTTATAAAAACTAGTTTTAAACATATTTTTCTAAAAATATTCAAAAGTTGCTGTTTTAATTCGAAAAATAAAGCCTTCATTTTATATTTTTATAAAATACTACATGTCATGACGATTCCAAAATGATAAGAAACTCGAAAAACCGATTTATAACGAAAAAGATACGACGATTTCAAGTTTACGTTAAATATATACTTTTATAAAACTATTTTTATAAAAATTACTATTCACCACAGAAACTTATATTTTTAAAACATCATTAATATGATAAAACTTTTAAATACGAGAACGTACTCGAAAGAATCGCTAAAAACGGAGTTAAAACGAATAAGTTACGACATTTACGAGATTTACGATAACTAAATCTATAAAAATAAATATATAACTGTTATGAACAGTAAAATCACTATTCATCAGAAAAACTCAAATTTTGAAAATGTTATATTTTGATAACTCGTCTTAATACGAAGGCGTGGACGTAAGAAACGAAAGAAACGGACTTAAAACGAGAAAGTTACGCCAGTTTTACTAAAGTATACTTATAAACGTTTTTACTTTATAAATATGATTTCACTAAAACGATTAGATGGTGATGTAGCTATATAGAATTATATGTGGTATTAGTTAATCAAAGTACTATATTACTAGGGAGTTTCATAATGAGGCCTCTTCGGGGTGGCGTATCGACGAGTTGTTGGATTTACGATTTAAAGTGTCCTAGCTCCTCATACGTCACTACATGACCTCTTAATTATGATAGCCCGAACGATAGTATGATGAGCTATACGACCTATAAATAATCAAAGTGTTTAGTACTTATACGACCTATATTGGATTAGGTTGCATTCGATCGTAAGCGTGACGCATTTTCTATTGTGAATACTTGTTGATTACCATTCACTCGAGGTGAGTTCATAGCCCCCTTTTTACTACGTGATTGTTTTACAAAATCTACGGGGTGAATTACATTGCTTGTTTTACTATTGGACACAAGTGTTTTTCTAAGTGTTTTCAAAGTGTTTACAAAGTGTATGCTATCCAGATTTCTGCCTGAATATTATTGCTAAGTTACCTTATTGCCGTGAAGTCCCTATTTATCATGAACCGTTAATTGCTATTGTAGTAAGCGCGAGTGTTGTGGATAGATCTATCGGGACTGACAATCCCCACCTTTCCTTGGGTCACTAGTTTGATCAAGGTGCATTTAACATTGAGACGTTAGGGTTGTGGCAAGCAGCCGATATTCTGATGTGGGGCACAAAATCTAGTTAAGGCTTCGGTCATGACTTAGTGCAATAATAAACGTTTTGGACTACTGAATGTGTTTCAGAGTCTACTATTACTTCGATCTTGTGGTCCACCCTTTTTACCGATAAACCTATGATTTCACTCAACCTTTGTGTTGACTTTTAGCATGTAATTTTAGGTCCTAGGGTATGAAGATTGGAGGGGAGCCGTGGCGGATATCAATGAAGACGGATTATGTGTTTTATCTAAAGTCTATGCAACTTTTATTATCTTTAAAAACTTAAGTCATCTTTTGGAATAGGAATCTTTTTGGAATAAATTAAAAATGTATGGAAATGGGTTAGGACTTTTAAAACATATAGGACCTATGTAATTAACTCTGAATTTATTTTTGCTAGGGCATTAAATGGAAATCCCGTATCTTAAAACGTCCATTTATGGTCGTTTCCTATATCTTGTTTGTTGTACTTGACGTAACACCCCAATGTTACCATTCCGCTGCGTAGTCTGATTTTGGGGGTCTTACAGTTAAGCCTTGAGCTTTTGTAACAAACTAGTTTATTAAATCCAATGTATCATTTTTAAACGACTCATTTAGAGGTCGTTCTCTCAAGCCTTGTGCAATGGCATTATGAAGTAACGCTCCCGGACACTTATTCTGCTGCGACCCATTTTGGGGGTGTTACAGTTGATCCTTGAAATATTAAAGTTTTGGTAAACCAATCACGATATCCTTCTTTGAAAGCAAGTTGATGTAGTCGAAGTTAAGATGAGAAAGTCTTCGATGCCATAACCATGCTTGAGTTGGTGAGGCTTTAGCCATGAAACAGATTGGAGTTGATGAAGTGGTTTCTTGAAGAGAAATTGTATAGAGATCAGATCCACGATTACCGGTGAGTAAATTGTTTCCCTGAAGATCTCTAATAAAACAAGTAGATTTTCGGAAATCAACCTCCAAATCCGCATCACAAAATTGACCAAACGAGAAGAGATTGTGATTGAGGCCTCCGACGTAATAAACCTTGTTGATCGTGATATTTCCTTGAACCAAATCTCCATAACCAAGAATTGGAGCAAATTGATCATTGCCAAAACGAATGGTACCTAGATTTTTTATAATAAAAGTGCACAACAGCTTTAGATTGCCCGTCATATGCTTTGTGCATCTAGAGTCAACAATGAATAGGATGGGTTGAACAATCTGCATGAGAATTAGAGGACGATGGAACATTTGACAAATTGGATCCTAAATTGTTTATGAGTTTCAACACATTAGTTATCCTAGATACATTATCTATGGCAACGCTAACTCTCTTTTTTACATTTTCATTCTTAATTTTAGGCACCCTTTTCTTTTTTGTCTTAGGAACCCATTTATATCCTGATAGGCATTGGTGTGCTATCCACCATTTCCATGCCTTACTGGTTTCTCAAAGCAACCTATAGTAAAGTCTTGGATTCTAGATAGTGGATTCGATGCAACTGATATCTTAGGGGAATGTTGGTGCAACAGTTTGTTCGCTTGACTTTTGGGTTGTCTAATACTAATAGTCCCTACTGTAGGATTTTTAGTTCTAGCATTCACATCATCATATTTAGAGAACATACAATCGTGATTCGAATTAAACACACATTTTCCACAAGTAGCACAAACAACATTAGCATTCGAATTTCTGGATTTTAAACTGTCATTACACGCAGTTACAGACTTTGTTTTATTAGAATTACTAGAAATCCTATGGTGGGCTTCTACTTTGGTCTTCTTAAAGTTCACTTGACTATTGTTTGGCATGACCTTATCTTTCATTTAAGTGCTCCTAAGCAGTGGTCTGCTAACATTAGTTCTGCGAATTACTCCTGTAGAGGTAGACACGCAAGGATTAGTATTCTTAGAAGTCTAAGGCAACTATGGTGCTCTAGTTTGTGCTGTCCTAGTGTCAATTTGATACATGCCTGGTTCAATCACATTTGTGTTTCCTACAGCTTGCCTTGCTATTTAAGGCAAAATCTGTGTAGTGTCTGGTTTTGATAAACCCCCTGACATATTAGTTTTGGGAACTGACTTTGTCTTTGAAAAACTTTTTCTCTCAAGAGAATATGAAAAAGGAGTCGGGTTGCCTAAAATTGACGGTGTTGGAATCCGTTGAGCAATTGGTTTTCGAACAACAGATGGTTTATCAAACTTAGTTTCCACAGACTTTCCTTTGCATTTCTCAATGAGTTTCTTTAACTCACTTATGGTAATGTTCTTGTCTTGCAATTGAGCTTTCAAATCTTGTATTTCATGATATTTTTCACGTTCTTTTTGAAATACATTTGATGATGTTTCTTTGCAAACTGTGTCATGTTTCATTTATTCTTGACATTGTTGTAAAGCAAGTTCAAGAGAAATTGAGTGTTTTTCTAATTTAGCAAAACTCATGAAAGCTCATTATAAACTTCTTTACTAACATTTCTAGTTTGTTTAGAATGCTTTTGTGCAAGACATTCACATTCTTTCGTTTTATGAAGATATAAGCATTGTAATTCAGTGTGAGCATCTACGTCAGATAAAGAATGTAAATAAGAACACATAACATCATTAGACACACACTCTTGGAGAAGTAGATCATACATGTTAAAATTTTGCTTTGTCAATTCAAGATCGTCAATTTGTTTTTTCAAAGATTCAACTTACTTTTAAATCAGCATGCATTATCTTTGTTTAGGTCATGAACAAATTTTTGAAACATCATTTTGTGTCTTTAGGGCAAAGCATCAAACATGTTTTAATTAAATTTCCATATTATGAGCAGTTGTGCTCGAAAAATGATCATGATAATGTTGTCCCAAGCTTGATCAACAAGTTTCTCTAAGATGATTAATGGTTAGTCGTCATAACATTATAAGCATGTTTTACTTTACTAATTGATTTTGAAGTATGAAAGAAACCAATTTTTTGAAAAAATTTTGGTTTAGATTTAACAAAAGATTTTTCTCCACATTTCTTTCTTACTTTAGTTTCAGTGCCAAACTGATCATGATTTTTGTATGCGGGTTTAAAATCTTCATAAAGACTAATTTTGCTGGTAATCATAGTTTCACTAGTCTTTATTCAATTTTTGGTCTACTCTCTTTTTCCAGAGTAAGGTCCCCTCTTCCCTATCAGGATAATCCGTTGTAAGATCAGATGTGTCATATGGAATCTCATATAAACATGGTTTTTTGATTGAACTTTCTTGAGGTACATCGGATTTGCAAAAGTTGGTCTACCATTGAATGTTGAGCCTTTGGGAGCTAACATATGAATGGTTTGAATTAATTGATTCCTATTATAAATAATTTCATTCAAAAACTTTAATTGCTTTTCCATAGCAATTAATTTGTCTAGATCTTTTTCTTCCTTTAGTTTCAAATCCGTGATTACCTTGGTTTTTTATTTGACAAGACCTTTGTAACGTGACTTTGTCAAAAAAACTATGTTTGACTAACTCATCGTGTTTCTCTTTGACAACTGAAATTTCATAGGCTTTAAGTTTTAAACCTTATTTTATGTCAATTTCTTTTTGAGTTAATAGTCCTAGAGTTTCATTTAACTTACGTTCAAGTTTGTCATAATCAACTGTATGGTCAATTAAGGTCTTGTACGTCTCAAGCTCATTCTGTTTATTTTGAAGTACAATTAGGCAACTATCCCGAGTAGTATTAGACTCCTCAAGATTGGATTTGCACTCTTTTAATTCTTGAGTCAATGATGCATTTGCTTTCTTTAATTTCTTTAAAATCCTTTTGTTTTCTTTAGTATCAAGTGTTAAATTTGCAATTAAATTAGCAAGCGCAGCACGCTCATCATCACATTCTTCAGCGTTTTGGTCAGTCTGAATATCATCATTATTACACATATCCGCTGAATCAGGAATGACATTACTATCAACCTTTTCCACTACACATGTGTTATTAATGGATTCAGGTTGCTCAGAATGTTGTCTCACATTCATTCACTTGTACAGTTGTTGTTAGAAAAACGTTTAACCGAATAACATTTGCTCGTTACAAAATATAGTCACGGGGTACCCGTGTTATTATATTTTAGAAGTCTTTAAATTTTTAAGTGACCAAAACATTTCTTGTTTGAGAAAGATGTAAAACTATTAGTCAATGTTCAACATACAAATAATTCACACGGGATTTAATGTATACGTTTTTTAACTAGCATGTGTTAATTGTCACACCCCGTCAGCGGTGGAAACATGGGAATATGACGTAATGATCAATCACAACACAAGATACAAAATAAAGAAATCTAAAATGCATAAATGAAAGGTGTCATGATGACCACAACCTCAATACAACCTTGAGTGATGTCCCAAATCAAGAACACAACACATAGCCGTCAATTATTACAAACTTAAGCCCTCGCAGGGGTTCATAAAATCTTTTCTCGATCCTCAAGAAAACCAAATCCCAAAACAACATCGAATGCAATGACTTTTCAAACAAGATCCTACATGATTCTCTAAAGTCGCTACAAAGCCCATACTCAACGAATTGTTAACAATACACCTGAAAATGATACTCAAAAACGTCAACAATAATGTTGGTGAGCTCGTAGGTTTTGACTCAAAACCCAATCGTTGTGCCAATATCTTATACAGTTAGACAATTATGCTATATGACAGTGAATATATGCAAACAAGCCCATGACTTAGCATCTAATCATGTAATAAGACATAGCATCCTCGCTAGTCTGTTCACCAGCGCGTACCAACACTTTTAGGGTCGCAATCCCGATGACATACCACACCTAAAGCATACCAGCTGGAGCTAATTAGGGTGAAGAACCACACAGAAAGATCACACAGCATAGCATACCAACGCATATCATTCACATAGCAGTCATAAGCACATAGATTGTCCCAAAAACGAAATCATGTTTTGCACTGTTCAGAAAACAGTTCAAACACATTTGAGTATCATTTTCCCTCAGCGGAAAAAATAGTAAAAAGTGGGGCTACGAAAACTCACCTCAAGCAAACTGTCACCACAGAAATCTCAATGTCACACAAGCAAATGCTACGACGTACGCACACGACCTAGTCCAGTTAATGACCCATTTTAAATCATTCATTTCCAAACAGTTTTTCTCGGTTTCGATGCATAGAGGTTAAATGCGTTGTACGATTATCTTAAACGTTTTAGTGGTGTGATAGTTGACGACTTAAACTCCAAAATACCATATCAAACCCATACCTGAGCACAATATACTTTTACTTATACTATTTGGCAAAATAGTAAGTAATATAAGTAAATATTTATAATATATAATCAAAAATATATTTCGATAAGTCCATTCGGTACACTTAGTTACCATAAATACATTATTTATATTATACGAAATGAAACGATTATGTTTGTTAATCATTTTGGAAAAGTTTTGAGGAAAATTATATTTTTCATCTTTTAGGCGACTTATTAAAATAATAAAATAATAATATTTAAAAATAAAATTTACGTTTTAAGTAAAATTCTAGGTATAGACTTTTTACAAAATTTCGGCATGACCTGTACGTTTATATGACATTTCCCAAAATTATCAAACATTATTTTTCAACAAATTCCAACATTTCTACACTTTCCGAATCAAATTCCAAAAATCACATTTCACATCGTTTACCAAAATTCTTTCTCAAAATGACTTTCAACCCATTATATTTTTTATGTATCCAACATACAATCTAAGCCCAAAATCAAGGCCCAATAGCATATATAAGCTCATATCAATAAGTAATAAAGTAATCCGAACCACAATAAGCCATCAATAAGCCACGGCTTATTGATTGCTTATTGGGCCGTGAGCCCATAAGCTCCAAAATCTAATTATTAAGCTTAAAAATAAGCTAATAAGCTACGTATCGCATTTGGTTACCACCATAAGCTATAATATTAGTCCACAAAAATATGACATAGTAGGAAAATAACCAAAAATACTCTTCTTGTATTTCCTTTTGATGCCGTGAACTAATAAGCTCAAAATAAGCTTATTCGAACCACAAATAAGCCAAAATAAGCTATATACAAATTAGGCTACATAACAAACCAAGTTATAAATCGTGAGTGGTGTAGTTCTTCTCGTGAACCTTTAGTTGTCGAGAAGCATAGGCAATCACCTTCTCTCTCTGCATTAATACAGCACCTAAACCTTTGTGTGACGTATTACAGTAGACCACAAAGTCTTCGCTTCCTTCTGGTAAAGCCAGAATTGACGCACTGCACAACTTCTGCTTTATCAACTAAAATGCGTTCTCTTCCTTTTCACCCCAGTCAAACTTGATTCCTTTCTGAGTAAGCTTCGTCATTGATTTAGCAATCTTCGAAAATCCTTCGATAAACCTTCGATAGTAACAAGTAAGACCTAAAAATTGGCGGATCTTCGTCGGTGTCTTAGGAGTCGACCAATCTTTGATAGATTCTATCTTGGATGGATCCATGTGTATGCCTCTGCTATTAATGACAAGTCCGAGAAATTGTATCTTCGAAATCCAAAATTCACATTTTGAAAACTTGGCATACAACTTCTCCTTCTTAAGCAATTCCAAAATGGCCTTAAGATGTTCTTCATGCTCTTTCTTGTCCTTTGAATTGTAACACCCTCAATTTAGCTCGGTCAGCGGAAGGGTCCAATGGTGTTACATCATAGCACAATAACTCTAACCATAGAAAACGACTCAAAAAGAGGCGTTTTAAGAAAATTCCATTCATTTGAATAAAATAAAGTTTACATCACGGTCCCAATAAGTTTAACAACATCATACAACGTTTTACAAAACATTTTCAAATGAATAATTATTTAGCGGGCCTTCATATCTCCATCGCCGAATTACCTTCAAGGACCTGAGATAAAACATGCTAAAAGTCAACAATAATGTTGAGTGAATCCATAAAGTTTATATATATAAACAATAAAAATTTTCCGAACATAAGTATCATTTTTCAATATTCATCGGGATATCACGATGTGGCCAAATAAAGTTATATCGGGGGATTATTATAAGCCTCATGACATCGAACCTTACCATATATTTAATATAATG
>BQNB010008598.1:41552-85187 GCA_026074375.1 Tanacetum coccineum | reverse complement strand
AAACTTGTCTGGTTGTTCTAACCTTGAAGAGCTTTTTCTCAATCTAAATGAGCTAACTGGAAGCATACCCAAGGGAATGACTCTCGAAACTTTCTCGTCTTGTAATTAGCAAAAATAAGTTAACAGGTGGAATCCCACCTTTCTTGGGGAATATCACATCAATGGAAGTGTTCTCTGCTTATGAGAACCTGTTTGGTGGGAGAATTCCAGATACCTTGGGTCATTGGAAATGCTTGACGATATTTTACTCTCGTGGCTGCAACTTAAATGGAAGCATCCCTCATTCCATTTTCAACCTCTCACTCCTAGTTAATATTTCCCTACCTGATAATGAGCTGAGTGGTAGTCTTCCTTCAGAACTTGGTAACCAGCTCCCAAATCTTGAGTTACTTCAGTTATGGGGTAACGAATTGACCAGAGTTCTTCCACCTTCTATTTCTAATTGTTCTAAATTAGTAATTCTTGACATGGCTGACAATAATTTTAGTGGGAAGTTGACAATCAATTTTTCAAAACTAAGAGATATTTATAAAATTCACTTACCTAATAACAACTTCCATGGACACGGAGAAGCTAGTGACATGAGGTTTATTGATTCATTGAAAAACTGCACGAAATTAGTACATTTAGAACTTTATCTGACCAACTCAGCCTTCTAGGTTTGGGAGACAATCAATTATCTGGAAGCCTCCCTTCAAGTATAGGTAGTCTAGTTGGCTTGACTACCATTGGTAAACTTCAAAAGCTACAACTTCTTGGTCGATATAGCAATCAATTTTCAGGGTCTACCCCTGAAGCCATCGGGAACTTATCATTGTTGACTTACCTTGATTTATCTTACAACAAATTAGAAGGCAATATTCCATCTAGTCTTGGGAAATGTAAAAATCTTAATGTTTTAATCCTTGTAGACAATAGACTTAGTGGGAAAATACCCAGACAACTTCTTCAACTTCCATCACTAACTATTTCTTTAGATCTTTCTCAAAATAAGTTGTCTGGTACAATTCCATCAGAGATTAAAGATCTCAAGATGGTGAGCCGTCTTGATTTATCTTATAATAAATTATCAGGTACCATTACTAGTAGCCTTGGTGAGTGTATTAGCCTTACAATGTTAAATCTACGTGGCAACCTATTCCATGGCATAATACCATATTCATTAAGTTCCTTAAGAGGATTGGAGGTACTTGACATTTCTCAAAATAATTTATCAGGCGAAATTCCCCAATTCATTGATAAACGGTTTTCCTTAACATTTTTGAACTTATCCTTTAATGATTTTGAGGGTGAAGTACGGGTTGTAGGAGCGTTTTCCAACACAAATGCTTTTTCGGTTTTGGGAAACAATAGGCTTTGCGGTGGTTTGGTTCACTTGATTTACCTACATTGCAAGGAGAAGGTTTTAAACAAAACTAAGAAAGAATTGTTTCATTTCTTTCCGTGTTACTCCATTTTCATTGCACCGTCCGTTGCTCGTCGTATTAGTTTTGTATGTAGCTTTTGTGTAAGAAGAAATCATGATAAATCAACCATCTGAGAATCTTCAGGTGGGGGGAAAAATGAAACGGTTCTTGAAAGTTTCATACAGTCAGCTCTATTCATAAAGGAATCCTCGCTTCTGACGATGATAGATTTGTTGCAGTCAAAGTTCTACGTCTTCAAATACGCGGAGCTCACAAAAGTTTTCTAGCAAAATATGAAGCATGGCGTAATATCAGACACCGTAATCTGTTGAAGATAGTAACTTCATGTTCAAGTGTAGATTTTCATGGCAATGATTTTAAAGCTATTGTTTACGAGTTTATGCCTAATGGAAGTGTACACGATTGGCTTCATTCAAGTGCAAATACATCGAAACTCAACCTTCTTCAAAGAATAAATATTCTCAGATGTTTCCACCGCACTTGTGTAATCTTCACAATTGCTGCCAAATTAAACAACGATTGTTCACGGTGACTTGAAGCCTAGCAACATTCTACTTGACGATTATATGGTGGCTCATGTTGGAGACTTTGGTTTAGCTCTACTACTTGGTACAGTCTTAAACGAAAACAACTCAAGTCGGTTTAAAGGAACAATTGGTTATGCACCCCCAGGTAGTATATATGATTCTGATAGTTTATAAATTAGTCAACTGTTTATAATTAATTTACTTACAATTTAATTAACTGTTTATAATTTGCAGAGTATGGTATGGGGAGCGAGATGGCCAGTAGCGGGGACGTCTACAGTTTTGGAATATTATTACTAGAGGTGATGACTGGGAAAAAGCCGACAGACGACATGTTTAACGATGGTCTTAGCCTTCATAAATTTGCTTACATGGCATTACCAGATCATGTAATCGATGTTATTGATGAGGATGAAATTGTGTTTCAGTGTACGAAAGCGAATGCAAAGAAAGTGGAAGAATGTTTGGTTGCAACTATTAAGATTGGAGTATCATGCTCTGTGGATTCCCCACCCCAATGAATGAAAACAGAAACCATTGTCACTGTTTTACAGCATGCTCAATGTGCTTCAAAATCTATAAGGTACTATGTTCTCTGTTTTTGTAGAATGTGAATTTACATGAGTTTGTCAATAAATCATCACTAACATAGTTTTGTTTTTGAACTCTTTCAGGTCTAATACCAAGCTTGCTTGGTGAAGTTGAAAGTAAATGCAACAAGGAGCAGTTCATGTCGTTGTTAAATAAACGTTACGTTGTCAAACATACTTATACCCTTTAAATCAAGTCATATGTCATCCAAGTACGAAATCATTTGAGTTTGTTTTTTACTCTAAGACATTCTAAGTTGAATTGCAAAACAAGGTAATATAATAACCGTATCATCAGACCTCTCGGACTATATAATTATTGATTTTGTATTGGACGACTTATATCGAGTATGCTTACTCAGACCTTCAACCCGGGGCATACCGTCCGGCGCACGTACTCATGTGGGTCTAATTGGGAAGTCATTAGACTGCGATTTGCTCAGCTTACTTCCATAATGCTTCAAAACCTAAGGGTGTGTTTAGTGGGGAAAAAGTATCTCATTTTTTCAGAAATTTTTTCATATGAAAATGAAAAAACTAAAACTGTTTAGTCGCACCTTTTTCCAATGTTTTTCAAAAAAAAAAGAAATTCTCATTTTCCAATTTTATATAGAAAATCCCTTTTTACCATTCTCTATTTCTTTTCTCTAACAAAATAAAATCTGGTCGGCAAATGGTCCAAATTTCTGTTTTATACATTTTTATCCGTTATTATACATTTTTGTACGTCTTCGTACGTTTTTATTCGTTTTCATCTGTTTTTATCCATTTTCGTCGGTTTTTATACGTCTTAGTAGGTGTGAGCAAAACGGACCGGGGACCGGACCGGACAGAGAAACCGGCCCGAACATGACTGACTGTACCGGACCAAACCAATTACGGTCCAGTCCTCGGTCCATCATTTTCTTTATTTTCGGTCCTCGGTCCGGTCGGTCCGGCTCGGTCTTACAAAAAAACCCGGCAATTATGCCTTGTTGGACCGGACCGACCCGGACGGACCGGACCATTTCGGTCAGGTATTCGGTCTGTTGTGTTGGCCAAAGTCGGTTTCGGTCCGGTGCGAACTTGGTCGGTCCAATCCGGTTTTCGGACTGTGAGCACTCCTATCTGTTTGTACGTTTTCATCTGTTTTTTTCCGTTTTGTCCATTTTTGTATGTTTTCGTCCGTTTTATACTGTTCGTCCATTTAATTTTCGTCCGTTTTATACTTTTCGCTTGATTTAATAATGTTTTTTATATGTTTTCAATACGCTTTATGATAGTTTTTTGTACGTTTTTATTCGCTTTTTGCAGGTTTTTAAAAAATCCATTTTTTGACTTTCACCACCCACCCTCCACCCCCGCACGCCCCCCACCCCCCCCCCACATCCCCCCCCCACTCGACCCGTTTTTTTTATAGGTTTTTCCCCGACTCCGTTTTTATCATTTTATTAAGTCAGTTTTTCACCACCCCAAGCACATCGTTTTCCCGTCCAGTGATGTTATTATACACTTGTTGACATTTTGTATGTTTGTTATCTGCATTTATTTGCCAAACGTGTTTAACCCGTGAATTTTTACACGTTTTCTCTCGCACGTTGTTTTTTTTTATAGTTTTGCGTCCGTTTTTATGTATTCGATTTTTTCTCCCCCCCCTCCCCCCGTCAGTTTTTTTATCTGTTTTTTATTCTTTTTTTATTATTGTTTTCATCCGTTTTTCTACCTTTTCTTTTGTTTTTATTCATTTTCATCTATTTTTATACGTTTTCATATGTTTTTGTCCATTTTTTTTTCAATTTAATTTTTATTTATATTAAATTTTAATATACGTTTTCCCGTCTGTTATTTAGTTTTTCGATGATTTATCTGTTTTTTGTACGTTTTTTAATCGTTTTTCCAATCCATTCTGTAAACGTTTTTCCTCCCGTGTCGAATATTATTTGTTTTCGTCCTTTTAATAACCATTATTGTGTACCTATTTGTATGTTTCGTCCTGATTTTTTTATAACATATATCAATTTTTTTTTACTGTTTTCACCAATCCGTTTTAAAAAATTCGTTATTATAAAACGGTTTTTAATAAACGTTTTTAAACGTTTTTGAACTATTTTTGTAAGTTTCTAAATAGGTAGTTATATAAGCTTTTTATATTTTAAAATCCGTTTTGGTCCGTATTATATGTTTTTTGTATTTTTTATAACGGTTTCATTTCATCCATTTTAAAATTTAATATATCATCCATTTCCGACCCGTACAAAAACCTATAAAATCGTACGCTTGTTACCAATTAACCTGCAAAACCGTACACAAACGTAGAAAAACACAGAAAAAAATATATGAAAACGAACGAAAACGTAAAAAACGTAAATATACGTATGAAAACTTAGTAAATGTGCCAAAACGTGCGATAACAAGCGAAATGTGTAAAACGTGCGAAACGAACGAAAACCAAGAAAAACGTGCGAAAACGTAAAAAAACCTGCGAAATCATGTAAACACGAGCAAAAACGTGCGAAAACACAGAATAACGTGCGAAAACGAGCGAAAACATGTGAAAACATACGAAGCTTAGGAAAACGTGTGAAAACCAACAAAAACGTAGAAAATCATGAAAAACATGCGAAACGAGCGAAAACGTGCAAATTAAATAATTTTTATGCTTATGGTTTTAGCAGTGTTAATTTCGAGTATAGCGCAAATTAGATCTATGCTTATGGTTGTAGTTAATTTTTATTAATTTTATTTGTAATTTATGTTTTATTGCTTTTATAATCGTATAAAAAAGTTGAGTATGAAAAGAAAAATGATTAAAAATAGCTTCATCTAAACATCTTTTTATTTTTTTAAAAAGAAAAATATAACTCCTAAGGTTGCTTTTAGTTGGAGAAAATTTTTCTTCATTTCCTATTTCTGGTTTTGTAGAAAAAAAAGAAGGGATTTCTATCTTCACAAAACGATTGAAAATTTAGAAAATGCGATTAGTTAGAGAAACATGCGTTTGTGTTTTTCATTTTGCAAAACTAGAAAATGTTCAAGTGTTGTTTTTTTTCTATCTGGATTCTCTACTCACTTTTGTATTATAAAGACATATTCGAAATACAAAAACAAAAGAATTTAAAAAGTAGAATTTAAAATGAAATAACATGAAAAAAAGTCTAATACATTTTCTATAACAACCCCATTTTTTGACATATAGCAGCGAAAGCTAATTTGGGGTATTATTTCATAGTGCAATAGTCATGATCATAGAAAACGACTCATAAAGAGACGTTTTGGAAAATGCTGTTATCATTCATTTATTCATCAGAGTTTTTATAAATGGAGGTCCCAAAATCTACAGGAAAACATAAAATTTGAATGATATTAGTTTAGCAATCTTCAAGTCCTTGCCACTCCGTACCATAAGTTGCTTAATTACCTGGGATTAACATGCTAAAAAGGTCAACACAATGGTTGAGTAAATTCATAGGTTTATAATAAATAGTTTGAATACAAGTCATCATGATCAGTGGGCTACGTTGTTATACCCATAATAGTAATAATTGCAACGCATACAATTATTATAGAAAACAATATTATACTCTAAGCTCATGACACTGAAGCCTTAGGTTAATCAATAACCACAAATAATTACCCCAACGGGTGTCTTTGCCAAACACCCGCAAAGTTATTCAAATGATGTGCTATTGGTTACCGAAAGTATAGGTACACCAACGGGGAGTCCAGTCCCAAATAGATCTATTCACATTATTCGCGCTTACCCCGATGAGTAATTAACGGTTCATGATAATGGGGACTTAATGGCAAAAGCAGGCACTTAGGCAATAATAGGATAGTATACAGTTGGAGAAACACTTGTATTCATGATTTGTAGCATGTATCCCTCTCACAGGTTTATGAAATAAGAGATTTAAAAGTAAGGCTATGAACGCACCTTAATAGTACTGGGAAATCTGATTGATGGCAAAAGTATATGAAATGAAAGTAACGGCTTCGTCACGCAACCTGGGGTAATATGTCAAGTCTTTAGTGTGATTGTTTATATTTCAAGACTTTACGGAGTTTAACATACATATTGATTTGTTAATTTATGGAAGTATTGTATCACTGTTCGGGCTATCATAATTCAGAGGTCATGCAATATCGTTTGAGGAGCTAGGGGACTTTGAATCGTAAACCCAGAAAACTCGTCAAAACGAATACTCAAATGAAAACCCTCACATGAAATTCCCTAGTAGCGTGATACGATAAGATTTTAAGTTTCTTCAAAAGCTAGTTGATGATAAATTACGTTAAATATATAACGTAATTAATTTATAATGCGTCGATCGTTTATTAATAACGAAGAATGTGTCGGGTTTTAATAAAATTGGGTTTCATAATATTTATCTATATTTTTATAATTTATATAAAAATATATGATTTTATATTTTTAAGAATATCAAATTGGCAATATATACCCTTGATTTAGGTTTATTTTCAAAACTAGTCCTTTATATATAATAAGTATATATAAAATAAACCATTAACTTTAGAATTTGGCAAAACAATCCCTTGTAGTTATAACTTTAATAAAATGACATTTTCAGCCCTTGTAGTTAATAATTTCAGAAATTTACAATATATATCCGTCGCATGTAAATATTTTACAAAACATGTCCAAAATCCATAATAAGGTGTTTTTCAGTATAGAAAGTTATTTATAGGTTATAGCTTATTACAATAAGCTAAAATAAGATGTTTCAACGTAACAAAAGTTTAGAATAACGATTCGTTAATCTAGAAATCAAAACGGATCATTTTAGGGTTTAAAACAAAAACGCCTAGGTTTTTGATCAAAGCTTTTTAACAAGAGTTCATATATGATTATATAAGACTTATAAGAGTACTAAAACAGAATTTAAGCTTATTGAATAAGGATTTGAGCTTACGGGTTGAAAAATGGGTCGAATAGGGTTTTTAGCACTCGTACGCCTAGAAATGGCTTCGGGACTTCATTTTTCTTGCTTTCTTGGCTTCACTTCTGTACTTGGGACTTCTCTTGACTTCCTTGATCAGCTTAGAACTCCATTTGAGAGATAGAAATGATAATTTGAGGTATGAGTTTGAATGAAAGGGTGCGTCCCCTTTTATAGGTGCGAAAGGAACTTGGAGCCCAAGTATGGGTTTGATTAGTGTCATAGCTAGTAGAAATGACTAAGGATAGCTAGTATGGTGTGTATGGTGAGCTATGGAAGTAGGATTGAAGTGTTGGTATGGTTTTTGAAGGTTCCTGTGGCCGCGGCATGTATTGATGAAAAAAGAGTGATGTGGCCAACTTAGTGAGCAAGTATTAAGTTTTAGGTGCTTGTAAGCAGCTGGGTTGGCTACTAGGTGAGTCATTGAGGTGGTTGAGCTACTAGCTTGAGGTGCTTGGGTTTAAAATGGGTAGAAAGAAAGAAAAAGGGTGTGTTGGGTTCATTAGGGCACGAGTTAGGGTTTTTGAGAGTTAGGGTTCAGGTTTAATGATAGATTAGGATTTAGGATTCATGTTAGGATTAATATTAGGGTTTAGGATTAGTGTGTCGAGTTTAGATTAGGATTTAAAATGAAACAAGGGCATCGGGTTTGGTTTAGATTCGATTTAGGGTTTTAAGGTTTTAATTCATCTACATTGCATGTAATAGAGGGAAAATGTTATGTAAATGTAGTATATTATGATCTTATAACATGTGTTGACTTGTTTGTATGAAATCTTTAAGAAAAACGAAGGTTATATAGCTTATTTGAAATCATGCTTAAAAGCTTGTACATTATGCTTTTATAGACTTGTACCTTATTTTGGAGGAAAAATGTATTCAAATGAGATGCTATATTACTTGTAAATTTACTTTAGTTGCTTGTACATTCACTTTGAGTGTTTACATCACCCAAAATTAGGGTTTAAGCATAAACGTTTACTGTTTATCTTCATTTGATAATAACGTCGTGAAAACTACGTTAAATAAATAACGTATGTGATAAAATAGGTAATAGATCATTGACTTGACATGTTATGATGTTTACTTGACATGAACAAAGATAGAGATGGTATGGGTAGGTTGCGTGATCCAGTTTACTTTAGTTATGTAAACCATGTTATATAATGGAATAAAGCGAAAAATTTCCTTGTGAAAAGGTGGTATAGATTGCATCTAATTTAATAGATGGATAATACAATGCATCTAATTTAATAGATGGATAATATAGTGCATCTAATTTAACAGATGGATAATACAATGCATCTAATTTAATAGATGGATAATTACATTGATGAAAATTGCGGGTTGTTATAGTCTCCCTCCTTTAAAAGAAATCTCGTCCTGAAATTTAGTTGGATGTCAGAGTGATGTTTGAAAATAGATGTGGATACTTGGAACGAATTTGATCTTCGCGTTCCTATGTAAATTCTGGTCCTCTTTTAGAGTTTCATCTTACTTTGATTATAGGAATATGACTTTTTTTTAGTTGCTTTACTTCTCGATCCTAAATTTCCCCTGGTTCTTCCACAAAATTAAGTTTGTCGTCATCGAGTCGAAGCTCTTTCATTGGAATAACGAGAGAGTCGTCAGATAAGCATTTCTTTAGATTAGAAATGTGGAATGTATTGTGAACATTTTTGAGTTCTTCAAGAAGCTCAAGTTTATATGACACTGGACCAATCCGTTCAAGGATTTTAAAGGGTCTAATGTACTGGGGATTAAGCTTTCCTTGTTGATTTTGAGTCTCTGAATTTCATCCAGAAGACTTTCCTTGTCTGCTTGGTGGCGATTTGGATTTCCTTCTTGATTTGTTCAAGATCAGCAATCCAGAAGCGAGCTAAAGCAATCTTGTGGTTTTCTCCTAAATGCTTCTTTTGAAGTTTAATAACTTGAGCACGAGTTTCTTAGAGTTCGGTTTTTAGATTGTCAAAATCTTGTTGTATAATTACCCAACCTTTTCCAAGACCTTCTATGTTGTCTTCTATGTGCTTAATGCGGTCGAGAGAGAGTTCATCCAGATGAACCAAAATCTCTTTAATTTGCCCCTCGTGACGTTCTACACTTGTCTTATGAGAGCTTTCTCCCATCTCAAATTCTTGAGGTAGGGCAGAAGTAGCGAAAAATGATTGATTACAGCCTTGTTTCTTTGGTGACAATAATTCATCAGGTAGAAAGAATTCTTAAGGATTAAACATCGGTGATAGTATTAGAGATAGAGGCACAATAGTTGGTGGTGGAATAGGTGATTCTTTAGCATAATATGCTTGCATGACCTTTATGAAGGGGTCATCATGAAAAAATGAAGGAGTTGGTGAAGCTATTGGAACTACGCCAAATGAGTTAGAAAAGCTAGAATAAGTTTGTCCTGGTGAAGCTGGGACATAGTTCAGAGAAGCCGGAATATAGTTTGGAAAGTTAGAGGAAAAAGCATCCTCAATACCAGAAGTAGGGTGGTTAGGAGAAGACATCACTCTGTTAATAATCTAGCAGTAAATAATATAAGTTATTTATATGATAATATAATAGTTATGTATCTTTACATACTATAGTGGCATCTCCACTATTTAAGAAGTGTAGTGGCATCTCCACCATTTGAAAAATGTAGTGGTATCTCCACCATTTAAGAAGTGTAGTGGCACAAAGGACCTTCATGGCTCGAAAAAGAAAAGTAGTTATAGTTAAGCTTTCAATCTTGTTCTCTATAACCGTTGGCTCTTGATACCAATCTACAACACCCCTATTTTGGACATATAGCAGCGGAAGCTAATCTGGGGTATTATTTCATAGTACAATAGTCATGATCATAGAAAACGACTCATAAAGAGATGTTTTGGAAAATGTTGTTATCATTCCTTTATTCACCAGAGTTTTTACAAATGGAGGTCCCAAAATCTACAGGAAAACTTAAAGTTTGAATGATAACAATTTAGCCATCTTCAAGTCCTTGCCACTCTGTGCCATAAGTTGCTTAATTACCAAGGATAAACATGCTAAAAATATCAACATTGTTATACCCATAATAGTAATAATTGCAACACATACAATTATTATGGAAAACATTATTATGCTCTAAGAACATGACATCGAAACCTTAGGTTAATCAATAACCATAAATAATTGCCCCAACGGGTGTCTTTGCCAAACACCCGCAAAGTTATTCAAATGATGTGCTATTGTTTACCGAAAGTATAGGTACAACAACGGGGTGTCGAGTCCCAAATAGATCTATTCACATTATTCGCGCTTACCCCGACGAGTAATTAACGGTTCATGATAATGGGGACTTTGTAACATCCGAGAATTTTCGAATTTAGAATGACGATGTCAATCTTTGACTTTTTGGGTCTGGCTTGACTTATAAGAACGATCATCTAAATCACGTTTTCACGACTCGGACTCTAAAGCAATTTGATGTGGAATGACATTCCTGACAACTTTTTAGTTTTGCCCGAGACCTGGAAACGAGCCGAAAAGGGCTAAAACAGCACCGCAAACATTATTCGAACAATATACAACGCGGACACACAAAAACAATTAAATTTGTTTTTAGTTATCAGTATTTATTTAATAAAAATATTAAATAAATTATTCATCATTTTTAATTAAAAGCGTTTTTGAAAACGCGACTATTCGAGTTGAAATCCATTTTTATTTCAGACGGAGCGAAACCGGTTCACAAAATGAATAACAGATATTTTATTTAATGTTATAAAATATTTCTGAAATATTATCAAATAAATACTCATTTTTATCAGAAAAATGATTATAAAAACAATGGCGCAAGTTTCGAGATTTGAATCGGTCGTTAAGTCGCTCAAATGAGTCCCGAACCACTTTTATCAAAAAGTATAATAAAAATGTTACACTTTTAACCCCCCAACTATTATAACTTTTCATTTTAAATTAATATATATATAAAAACTTATAACTTATATTTCATTTCCATCTCATTATACACACACAAAAAAAAAATTATACATCTCTCCCTCCCACCCTTTCTTCTCCGGCGACTCCCCCACCGCCGGCCACCGTTTGCCACCGCCGGAAAAGTTTTCCGGCGGGATTTTTCCGGCAAGACCAAAAAGACTCCCCACAACCCGATGTACTCGATCCCCACTACCACTCGCGGCCACGCGCCATTCTTCCCCTCTCTCTCTCCAACAGCCGCAACCCACCAAACCACCACCGTCATCATCACCACCTCTCTCACCTCCTCACCACCGCCACCTTCACAGCACCATGTGCGTGCGTGTGGTTTTGTCAACAATTAAAAGGGGTGCGCGTTGGATGTGTTTCACTGCCACCCACTGGGCGGTGTTTGGTTCGGGTTATGGTTATAACACCCAAGGGGTGCGACGGGTTGCGTAAGTTAACAACAACAAAAGTGTTGTTTCGGTGACTTAGCAAAAAAAAAAAAAAAAAGGGTGGGTGGGTTTCGATATGGGGGGTTGGGTTGGGTCGGGCTGTGGGACAGCGGGGTCGGGATGGGGGTTTAGCAGCCAACAAGGGCGGGTTTGGTTTGCAACAAGAAATGGGTTTCGGTTTGGGTTGTACACCATCAAAGGGTCCGTTTGGTTGTAATAAATACCCAAGAAAGGGTGCGTTTGGTCCCGGTGGTTTATCACCAACGAGGGTGAGTTGGGTTTTCACCCAAGACTAGGGTGCGTATGGTGTATTAACAGCAGACCCGGGGTGTTTGTTTTATTAAACCTTTAGGGTGCGTTGGGTTGGGTTATGAAACAAAAGGGTGCGTCGAGTTTGGCTGTTGGAACAGCGGGTCGGGTTGGTGGGTCTTGGGCAGCGTGACAGCCGGGTATAAAACCCGGTGAGGGTGCGTTGGGTTCGGGGCAGCCACCACCCTAAGGTGGGTTTGGGTGGCAGCCACCCAACAAGGGTGTGTTTGGTATGGTTATAAAAACCAACAGGGGTGTTCGGTTGGTTTGTGTGGGTTCACAACACCTCGAGGATGCGTTGGTTTTGTATAGAAACAAGAAAAGGGGTGCGTTTGGATTTGATATTATAACACCGCGGGGTGTTTGTTTGGCTGTCGAAAAGCCGGGACAGCCGAGGGGCTGTCGGGGTTGGGTTAAAAATAATACAAGGGCGTGTTTGGTTTGTTTTGACAGCCACCCAAATAGGGTGCGTTTGGTTCGAGACAGCCGGGACAGCCGGGATGTCGGGTTCATTTGGTTTTGTAACACGGGAAACGGGTGCGTTTGAGTGTGGTGACACCGAAAAAGGGTGCGTTTAGTTTAAAAGTATTCAATTATTTCATTATATTATAAATTGATTATATGTGATAAAATCCGGTATAACTTGCGCGGCTAAGTAAAACACGAATAAAATTTAACACGGAATTTATATAAGTTAAAAGAGATATTGGATATATCTGAGACGAGAGTTGGACCAAAAATGGACCTTGACACCTTTTATACCGAATAATAAATATCAAAAATCGAAACATAAGATTCGGGAATCGAGATGTTGATAAATTATATTTTGATTTACAAAATATAACAAATTATAATTATACGGATGTTTTGATATAAAACGGGACTTTTAAGTTCAAATAACGAAGAAACTGGGGTGTAATCGGAATATACACTTTAGTGGGAAAATATGTTATTTTTAATATATATTAAAAATGACACATTTATTAATTAAACGATTTGAACACTTTCGGGTCCGTTTCAGCCTTCCGGCGAAACACGAAAGTTGTTCGTAATCACATTTTACTTTGCCGCGAGGATTGTCTGCTTTAAAAGTTAAGATATAGCGGGTCAAAACTAAAGGTCGGTTAATACATTATTTCAATACCACTGTTCAGTTCTAAAAACAGAAGGTCTAAAAATAGTAACTTTCTTTAAATATTAGAGATAAGTTATATTGGACGGAAAATAGTATATATACATAAAATATACTAAGGGTTAAGGTTTAAAGACGCGCAAGGGGATTTCTCATCACATATATACATGTATGTATACATATAAAAATATGTATGATTTCGTGGTTACGATGTACACATCGTTGATCGTATTTAATACGTGTGCTATAATAGAACGACATAATTATAGGTCGTGGTCGAGATCGTTGCAGATTCAGTTGTGATTTAATTGGATTAATTGATCGTGGTCTTTAATCAATGTGAGTTCATAGTCTCGCATTTCAATCTTTTCAATGTTTTATAAACCCGCGAGGGGAATGCATGCTTGTTACAAACTCTTTTACATACTCGTTTATCTTATAACTACAGATTTTTACATTACTGCTCGGGGTGTTCTTGGTGGGGTCACCGGTAACGGGAGTATATATACGCATAGTATTTATCACTGCCCAACATTGGGTTACATACAATGTCTTCGTACAGCGTCATGAACTGTTGTTAAATCACTTGGAGGGGTGAGCGCGATGTTAGAAATAGATCTATTCGGATGTGGATCCCTGTTCGGTTGTGATTAGCGATCATTGGTAAACGAACATTATAGATCTATTCGGGATTGACCACCCCGTTCGGTGTGACTAGCAATCATGGGACATACGACGTTATAACTGTCGGATTATATCGTTGGGACCTTCGGGCCTCCCCAACATGACACGAAATGTGTATAGTGCGGGCATGGAATTTATATAGTGCGGGAAATGTCACGGAAATTATATAGTGACTCAATTGTGTTCATAAAATGTGTTGTGCATTCTTTATAAATCTTTGGGATTTTTACATAGTACTGTGATGATACAGTGGATTGCATTCATATTTAAACTAATCTATGAACTCACCAACTTTAATGTTGACACTTTTAAGCATGTTTTTCTCAGGTGAATTAGATGCTTGGACTATCTGATGTGCATTGGTGGTCTTTCATTCAAGCTTTTCATTGTGATGCAAATTATGGGACAAATGTATTATTAACTTCAGATTTTTATTGAATCAACAATGTTATTTTTTTCAAACGACACCTAGAGGTCGTTCTCTTGTATCTATTGCTGTGTATTACGAAGTAACACCCCATTTGGTATTCCGCTGCGTTGTATGTGATTTTTGGGGGTGTTACAGATTGGTATCAGAGGCTGCAATTGGTTATAGAGAAATAGGGTTGCATATTTTACCTAGACTATAAACCGTTTCACATCATAATTGCATCACAACAAACAATTTTCAAAGTGCATACACGCTACTTGCTTATGTGCTTTCATTACGTGTAGCATTAAGTGCTTACGTGGCATACATATATATGATATATATATGCTAGACATTGTGAGTTGCACAATGGTCTCAATTATACCTCAGACATTGTAAGTTAAACAATGGTCTCAATTATACCTCAGACATTGTGAGTTATACAATGGTCTCATTTTACTTCTTAGACATTGTGAGTTGCACAATGGTCTCATTTCGTTCTCAGACATTGTAAGTTAAACAATGGTCTCTAAGGATGTTATTTTTCTTCATAGCATTATACTATTTTGTATTACACGGAGACCGTCATAATTTTGTTTACATTGAATTATGTATGAATCTAAGTATTACAAGTCTTGTATAGGCGGGACTTGTAATATGAGGATTGATATGATAATTGATATGTTAACAAAGCCCGTCACAGTTCTGTTTACACGGGATTGTGTACGAATCTAAGTATTGCAAGTCTTGTATAGGCGGGACTTGTAATAGGAAGATTGATATGATAATCGCTATACTGATTTGTTTATAGAGATCTTTACCTTATTTACTCTAACCGAGTACTCATTAATTATCTTGAACTCTATTTGATCTCGCCTGGCAGTTTTTACTCCCAGCTTCCAAAGACGAGTTTTAAATCACTCGTCCCATACTCAGTAGAACACATGCATCGTCATGTCATCCATCACCTTGAAGGTTATGAGAGTACGCGTATTGCACCGGGAATTATTAAGTAGGATGATTTATAATTTATTTATTTGAAAGGATTGGGACGCCTCTTCAGTTAAATAAATAAATTATAAATCACCGAACCATAAGTTTATCATTTCTTACTTACATAAATTTGGACGCTTCTTTATGTAAATAAGAAATTATAAATGAGTGGGCTTAATGGTATCCGATATGACACGAGTATGAACCTGAAATCGATAATCATCAGAATCCGTTAAAAAGGTTTGGAAGCACAATAGTGTCTTGCCACTCCGCATAAATCTTAAGGCCTCATTTGGAGCTACCTTATCTCATTCTTAAGTTATTACTTATGACATTGCAAGTCTTTGCAATCACGAACTGTCTGTGGAGCTAACAGACTGAGTGCAATATCCCGTCACCATTTGTTATAGTATTGACGTTATGGTCGCTACTGTTGGGTCCTGGAGCGGTCCCGACTGATACAACTTTATCCAATAAGTAATGCAACTCCCCTTAAACGAGATAAACACCTATCGACGAAACAGATAGTTGGACTATTCATTTCGGGCCACTAGTAGGAAGACGTAGGTCGCGGTACATCCTAGTACTGCCAAGAACTGGCAGTTGAGCGTGCTTGAGTGAGAGTAGCACTGGTTTGGGTGACCTGCGGGAAGTCCCAAGCAAGGAACACAAAAGCAAAGCGGTGAGCATGAGGGCAAAGCAGACAATATTGTGGTCTGAGTAAGCGGGATGTTCGAGTGAGAGCGATACCAGTGGTGTTAATATCAATCATAAAACTTGTGACGATATTTTTCTAAAATATCTACCTTGATGGATTATATATCCTGGTCAACTTAGCCAAACTTTTGGTATGTTGAGAAGTGTCGAAACATCTAATCTTGCTGAAGAAAGTTATCATCGTCTTGCTTAGAAACGGTTTATCAGATTTTAAACCTTTTCTCGGTCACACAATCGGATAACACAAATTTAATCTCGGGACGAGATTTCTTTAAGGGGTAGGTACTGTAACATCCGAGAATTTTCGAATTTAGAATGACGATGTCAATCTTTGACTTTTAGGGTCTGGCTTGACTTATAAGAACGATCATCTAAATCACGTTTTCACGACTCGGACTCTAAAGCAATTTGATGTGGAATGACATTCCTGACAACTTTTTAGTTTTGCCCGAGACCTGGAAACGAGCCGAAAAGGGCTAAAACAGCACCGCAAACATTATTCGAACAATATACAACGCGGACACACAAAAACAATTAAATTTGTTTTTAGTTATCAGTATTTATTTAATAAAAATATTAAATAAATTATTCATCATTTTTAATTAAAAGCGTTTTTGAAAACGCGACTATTCGAGTTGAAATCCATTTTTATTTCGGACGGAGCGAAACCGGTTCACAAAATAAATAACAGATATTTTATTAAATGTTATAAAATATTTATGAAATAATATCAAATAAATACTCATTTTTATCAGAAAAATGATTCGAAAAACAATGGCGCAAGTTTCGTAATTTGAATCGTCCGTTAAGCCGCTCAAATGAGTCCCGAACCGATATTTATAAAAATATAATAAAAATGTTACAATATAACCCCCCCAACTTTTGAAACTTGTCATTTAAGTTTTATATATATATAAAACATATATATCATCTTTCATTTCCATCTACATATAACACACACACACTCTCACTAATCTCTCTCTCCCTCCATTATTTCCGGCGAGCTCCCCCGCCGCCGGCCACCACTCGCCGCCGCCGGAAAACTTTTCCGGCGGGATTATCCGGCGAAGACCAAAGTTACTCCCCCCACTCCGATCTACCCGATCCACCAACTCACTCTCTCCCACGCGCCGTTTCCACCACCCCACTGCCACCGCCACCATCTACATCATACACCATCATCATATCACAACCACCACCTGACGAAGGTGCGTTTGGTTTTGTTTATAAAAACGAAGGGTCGTTTGGTTGTTATAAAAAAAAGAGAAGGGTGCGTGTGGTTTTAATACCACCACCACGATGGGTGTGTTGGGTCGCGGGTCAGCAGCAGGGGGGGTGTCGGGTTTGGTATTTGCACAACAAGGGTGCGTCCGGTTTGGGTCTTAAACCCACCGGGTGCGTTGGGTTGGTTTGTTTATAACGTAGGGTGCGTTCGGTTGTGGGTTGACAGCCGGTATAAACCCGGGGACAATAAGAGTGTGTCGGGTTGTGGTTTCCAGCCGAAAGCAACAATAAGGGTGCGTTGTGTCGGGTCGAGTTGTGGGTTAACACCCGATGAGGGTGCTTTGGTTTGCGGGGCAGCCGGGTCTAGCCGGGTCGGGCATGGGTTTGGTTGGGTTCGTTACCCACCCCAAAAAAAGGTGATAGTTATTTGTGCGTTTGTTTTAGGGACAGCCGGGGGGGGGGGGGGGGGGGGGGTGGTCGTCCTGGCTTTTAATACCAAAAAGGGGTATGGCGTTTGGAGTTTGATATTTATAAACAACACGCCGCGGGGTGTTTGTTTGGCTGTCGAAAAGTCAGGACAGCCGAGGGGCTGTCGGGGTTGGGTTGCAACAAAAGAAGCCGGACAGCCGGGTTGGCTGTTGGGACAGCCGGGGAAATAGGGTTGGTTTGGGTTATAACACAAAAGGGTGTGTTTGGTTTAGACAGAAACGCACAAGGGTGCGTTTGGCTGTCAAAAATAGCCTAAGGGTGCGTTTGGCTTAACAGCCACGCACAAGGGTGCGTTTGGCTGTCCATCAGCCGGGGTGCGTCGCGTGGAGTGTGTTGACACCGAAATAAAGTGAGTTTGGTTAACACAAATATATAAATTGTTTCATATATTTGATCGAATAATATGTGATGAAATCCGGTATAACTTGCGCGGTCTAGTTAAAATATGAAATAAATATTAAAACTAGACTTATATTGATATATAAGCGATATTTAGACATAATTTGAGACGTATTTGGGATAAAAATGGACTTTAGTGCCTTTAGTAACGGATATTTAAAAACAGAAAAAATAGAATGTGGGAATTCGGAATTCGCACTGTGATAAGTTAGACTTTAGTTTATAAAATATAACAAATTATATTTTGACGGACGTTTTGACATAAAACGGGACTTTTAACTCCCAATAACGAATAAACTGAAACGAAATCGAAATATATACTTTAATAAGAAATAAGTTATTTTAATATATTAAATCTGGCATATCTATTAATTAAACGATTTGATCACTTTCGAGTCCGTTTCAGCCTTTCGGCGAAACATGAAAGTTGTTCGTAATGGCATTTTACTTTGCCGCGAGACTTATCGGCTTTAGAAATTGAGATAAGTTAGGATTGGACGGAAATATATATTAACATAAAATATACTAAGGGTTAAGGTTTTTTAAAGGCACGCGAAAGTGGATTTCTCATCACATGATATATGACTTGAATACATTTAAAAATATGTATGTTTTCGTTACTTATAGGGTTAACGATGTAGCATCGTTGATCGTATTTAATACGTGTATTATAATCGAACGACATAATTATAGGTCGTAGTCGAGATCGTTGCAGATTAGTTGTGTTTAATTGGTTTAATTGATCGTGTCTTTAATTCAACGTGAGTTCTAGCCTCCGCTTGTTTCAATATTTTGAATGTTTTTAAACCGCGAGGGGGATACATGTTGTCTACCAATTCTGATACTTACTCAGGCTATCTTATAACAATGGATTGTTTTTAAGGGATTTTGTCTGGTGAGTTTATAGCCCCTATGTTTTACTGGTTTTACATTGTTTTTTGGGGTGGAACATGCTATTTTACATATGCATTACAGGTATTGTTTACAAATTGGTTTACATACTTATTTGCATAGTCGCCTATGGAATACATTTTTTGACTATTCATTATGGTACAAATGCCTACTTTACATTGAAAATGTTTTCGATTAGCCCCAAGGACTTATACCCTAGCTTATTAATAAGCTAGGGAGCTTGTAGCTGCTCTTAATTGAGACCTTTTGTTTAGCTAAAGGTTCAAGTAAGTTTTACTTTTCCTTTTTCTATAATTTCAGTTTAAACCACTTAGTTATAGCTTATATGCTTATTATTGCTTGTTTGCTTATTCTCTTTGCTTATTAGTACTTATTTGTGTTTAGTTTAGCTTAATAATCTTAGATGTTCATCTGTTTTTGCTTTTGATAGTTTAGATCTTTGATTTTCATATATTTGTCATAAAACTCCTAAAAAGCCAAAAATATTAGATAGCATAGTATTAATCTTTGATTTCTAGTTAAATTCAGCTGTTAATTCATGTTTATTAAGCTTGTTTTAAGCTAAAAATCATCTGGTAGTTAATACTTGTTTATTAAATTTCACTTTAAAAGTTTTTCTCAAATCTGTCTAGTTTTTAAGGAGTGTTTGGTTTAAGTGTGTTTGACCTCAAAAAGTCAAAACTAATTGTGCATTTTGCTTGAGTCACTTGTGTTTACCTTTAAGATAATTAGGAAAAGAGTTTTTATAAGTTAGATTTTGAAAATGAAAAAGTTAGAGCTTATATTCCTTGTTTCTGCACCAGGGCACCTTATCTCTTAAATTTTGATTGTGAAATCTTGAACCAAGCCATTTAAGCTTTGGTTATCTCTTGATTTGAGTTTAAACACTCTATTGGAGTGTTTCTAAGTGCTAGGATTTCCCTTAGGAAACCTGCACTCTTGGTTTGCACTTGTGCAAAGTGCACCAGTACTAACAAAAAGTTAGTACTGCTGTCACAGTTAGTACTGTCACTTTTAGATTAGTCTTTAGTTAAGTAAAAGTAGGATTTAGGTTCTTAAATTCAAGTAGGATTAAGTCTAGGTTTAGCTTATTATAGATTAAGTTTCAATTTGCATTTTCTAGCTTATTTACTTAGCTTAATTTAGCTGTCAAAGCCACAAAAATTCGTAAAAGCCAAAAACAGTTAGTAATAGAATTTAGTTTATAAATTTTAGATTCTAGCTTAAAGAAGTAGGTTTTATTGCTTTAATTAGTTGCTCTTAAGTTGTTTGTCAAGTTTACAAAGGGTCATTAGCTGTCTTTGCTTTTTGAGCATTTGAGCTTATTTCGGTTTTAGGCTTATTTTCTAGATTTCTGAGTTTGCTTGTTTCCTCCTCATTATTCAGTAGCTTAAAAGTACTTTAAGCTCAAATCTCTTTTCATTGATAGATTAAGCACATCTTAAGCTTTCTAAATCACTTTTCCTTTTTCAAAATGAGCTTAATTTGAGCTTCTTGAAAGTCAAAAAGCACAAGTGAGGTTAACTCACTAGTTTCTGTAAACAGCTTATTGATAAGCTTTTTATGAGCTTATCTTTGGGTTTCAGCCCCTAGTGCTTTTGTTAAAAGTGTTCTCACCAGCTTAATCTTTAACTTTGCTCTTTTAAATTTTCCCTAAAAAGCACTTTTTAATTTCAACTTATTTTTAAGCTTTAAAAGGACTATTGGTGTAGTGTTAGAGCATTTTGATTCATCTGATGTAGGCCTTTGCAACAAGGCAAGTTAACTCTCTTTAGGAACAATGTTCGTCATATTCAAAACTATACTTATTGTCCTTTCTAGGAATTTTAAGAAGTATCTGACTTTCATCAGGCAACTTAAAATTAGGAGATAAGACAAGACATTTAGTGTCAGTAAAAAGGATATAGTTCTTTTTGTCACACATCTGTGAGACACTAAAAAGGTTGAATTTTAACTCATTGACAAATTATACATCTTTAAAATCAAGGCTATCAGTTTTAAGTGTTCCTTTACCAGAATATTCTACACAATGTGCTCCTTCCCATATGTTCATTCCTCCATATAATTCCTTGAATCTGAGAGTTAAGCTATGTTCCGAAGGTCATGTGCCTGGAGCATCCCTGTCATAATCCTGTATCATCTGTGTTGGCTTGCCCTGCACATAAAAATAAGGAAATTAATTTCCTTTGGGGACCCAAGCCATTACTAACTTGGACCTGCCTCGTGCATCAATGTAGTTGTGTTTCTTCAAGGTGATTGATGCACTATAAAGTTTGGTAGGTCTTTAAACCCAACATGCTGAGGCCTTTACAGCATTTGCCTGATTAAACCTAACAGCATTAACAACTGCTGAATGTGGCCTAGCAGTATTAACTGCTTTTGGCCTAGCAATGTTAACTGCTTTTGCCTTGGCAGTATTATTTGTTTGGGTAAACCTTTTGTTAGATAATACTGTTTTTGATTGATAGGGCCTTCTTACAGTTGATTGTGCTGATTTTGAAAAATGTGACATTGATGTAGCACTAAAAACTGTAGATTTGGGATGAGCAGTATTAACTGTCCTGGCAGTATTAAATGGTTTTGGGCTAGTTTTCATTAAAACTGCTCTTGGAACCATGTTCCTTTGAGCATTAGGGTAAGTCCTGTTGGTAGTATAGTTGTAGTTCACCCTGTTATAATTATTCCCATATACCATCCTTTCCCTTTGATGGTATTTACAATGAGCCTGCACATGATCAAAACTCCCACAAATGAAGCAAGCTTTGTTATACATCACAAAATCACTTCCTAGTTGATTGGACTTCTGTCCATTCTAGTTTCTTTGATTCCCTCTAGGACTTTGTGATCTATACATCTCAGCATACCTAACTGACTTTTTAACTGGTTTTTCATAATTTTTATGTTTGACCATCTTATCTTTTTATCAGTAAAATAGTATCTTTAAAACATGATGTGGAGACTCAACAAAGACTACTTGGGTCTTTTGAGACTTGTTCTTTTACAAAGATGTCATCAGATGTTTCCTTAGATGAATCTGTTTTTTGTATTCACAAACAATGTAGAGTCGTGCTTACTATCCTTAGAACCATAACTTTGAATCAAGGTCTTTGAATTAATACTAGAACAGATTATAGTCAAATCCAAGCTTTTTAGGTCGATTGTAGTTTACGGATGGGGTGGAGGAAACAACAATATACCCAAACCCTTTGTACTTTTGTTAGTTATCTGTACTCCTAACTATCTTGTCATAGGTCTTTTGAGGCTGTATCAAATTTCTCAATTTTAAATTCAGTGCCCTCTTTTTCTTGCTTACTTTTTTACTAAACTCACTTTTAAGTAAATTTATTTCATTAATTTTGCAAGGCTATCTTCGCTTTTAAGAGCTGCAACTTTCTCTCTAAAAAAGAATCCTTCTTTCTTTCTATATGTGTTAAGTTGTTCTTTCTATAGTTCACCTCAAACCTCTTATTAAGTAGTGCTGTAAATTAAGTTTGATTAAGCTTAACAATTAAATCATCACACTGTTTCTTAAGAGTTTCATAGTTTTTTAGACAAGTTTTAGAGCAATTTTTATCAGTGTATACCTTAGAGTCTGAAAACGCCATGAGAGCCATATTTGTCTGGACCTGTTCTTTTGCCATATCACTCCAATCAAAACCTACACCATCTATAGCCAACATTGCCTTTGAAGATGTGTCTTTATTTTTTCCTTGCTTCCTAGTGTTGTCTTGATTTCTAAACAGACCCTCTTTATTCCTTAGTGCTCTACATTCCCTGGCAAAGTGTCCCATCTTGTGACAGTTGAAACACTCTACCTTGGATTTATCATACCCAGCAGTATCATTAGCATTAATGAAAATTTTCTTGCCTGTCCTCTGATAGTACCTCTTTGCCCTCATACTTATTAGAGAGAGCTGTCACTTCAAATTCATTGCTTCCAGATCATCTTTATGAATTTGCTCTAAGTCCTGCTGTATGAGATTAGAACCATTGGGATTCTCAACTATGAAAGCATACACATCATTATCACTGAAGCTAGCAGTACTAACTTGAGGACTAGCAGTGTTAACATTAGGGCTAGCAATACTAACTTCGTATGCAGGTTTAGCAGTATTAACATCATTAGTACTGCTAGTGCTTTGAGCAGTCATAAAGGCCAAGTTTTGAGCAACACTACTTGCACCAACAGATTTCTTTACACTTTGTTTAATAATTTTAAAGTTGTTATACAAATCATCGATGCTCATTGTTTCAATTTCAGCCTTATTCATCTAGACTACAACATGAGTATTCCACTCAGGAGGCAAGCTGCTCAAAAATTTTGAATTTAAGTCTTCTTGTGCGATGACCACACCTAAAATTGCAAGCCTACTAACAATCTTTTGGATCTTGTTAAAGATAGATTCGAGAGACTCTGTGCTTGATGCACTAAAATTTTCATATTGTTGCTTCAAAAGTGTCTTCTATGTTTTCTTAGTGGCTTCATTACCTCCAAATCGTGTTTTGATAGCAGCAAGCATTGTTTTAGCATCAGTGTACTGACTGAATGTAAGTTGATGTTCATTGGGAAGAGCTATGAGTAGCAAGCTTCTAGCCTTCACATCATTTTTCTTGTTGGTCTTTTCTTCAGCAGTTACAGGTACTAACATCTTTGTAACTGAAGTACCATTCTCTTGTGCTGTTTGTGGTACAGATACCCATAAGTTACCATTCTCCATGACCTCCCATAGATCATAGTCTTATACCTGGAAATACTGCTTGATTCTTATCACCCACATCTAATACTCACCAAGTTTGAGTATGGGTAGCTTAGCAGTAGTATTACTCTGTGCAGATTCAAATTCCATGACTTTTAGATCAAAGTTTCAGAACACAAGGCTCTGATACCACTTGTTGATCCCTGCTAGATCTTGCAAAACTTGTAAATGGTTAATTGTATTGAATAGATTCAACACAACTATGCTTAGAAACTTTATTGATACTAAGAGTATGCGGAATCTACTCTTTAGTATTTAGAAGTAAAGCAATGGAATAGTAACAATGATGCAGTAGAATGAACAATGAATATTAACCAAAAAGCTTCAATATTATTATGATAAATAATATGAGTACTCTTCACTAGTACTAGGGTTTACAACCTTGAAGCTATGAATGTGTGTATCGAGATGTGTTTACAATGTATCTCAACTAATGCCCTAGAGCCTCCTTTTATAGACTAAGGAGTCCTAGTCGGCTTACAACATATACTAAAGATAAACATAAACTTATAGAATATTCTGATACAATCTATTCTATAATTATCTTCTAATCTTCATCTCCAAGTAATCCTTATCTCTTTACTCTTTCTTTATCCTTCTGACAGTAGCAAGTCTTCTAACAGTTGTAATCCAGCAGCATAAACTTTTTGTACCAGCAGCACTAATAAACATAAGCAGTAGTAACATTAGTACTAGCAGTACTAATATATACTAACAGTAATAACTGTGTACTAGCAGTCTCAACTTTACCACTAGCAGCACTAACTACTTAGCATAATTTTCAATAGTATCACCAACGGTACTAAGTTATGCTTGACAGCACTAATGTATACCTGAGCAGCAGTAACTCTAAGAATCATCTTGAAGTCTTTAAGTCCCAATAAGGACTTACTCCAAAAAGTCCCTCATCATGGCATCGATCGTTGGCTTAAAATTCAAATTTTCTATGATCATGTCTCCTTTCATCTTTAGTGCGAGATTGACAGCGCCGCCGATGGAAAACTTCGCAATAAAAGCACCGACGAATCTTGAGAAATCATTGAAAACCTCACCCTCTATGACCATGAGGGCTGGAATGACTCAAAGAACTTCGTCAAACCGGTCAAGGCTATCTCTACACCTCAAAACACCTAAAAACACCTGACCAAAGGCTCCTTGAGCTCAAAGACCAGATTAATTTTTTACTAAAGGGGTCACGACCAACACCTAGACTAAGCTCAACACACACCCCTCAAGCATATGCGGAAGCAGTTTATTCAAACTCTCACCCGCGAAACCAAAATGAGCCGCCAAAGTAGAAATCCTTTACTTTTTATGAACGTACCAATCCAAACCCTCAGCCACAGGCGTTAGGAACCAGTTTCGAGGCTCAAGTATGAGATTACATGGCAGCACACACTAAAAGAATGGAAAGGTTTGAGAATGCCATTTTTTAAAAGCGAGACGAGATTAACAATAGGATGGCAGAAATGTTCAGGCTTATTAAGGAACTCACAACCAGTAGGGCTCTCAAAAAAGTGTTGATCGGAGAAGAGGCCAAATACCGTGTCACCAAAAACATGAATTATATCTCTCTCACCATAAGAGAGGAAGAAAAGATTGAAAAAAATGGCGTAACGACCGTCAACGATATTCAAAAAGCTAACGGGTCAGATACGGAGATGCTAGTAAAGAAAACCAAAAAAGAGAATAAAGATGAAAATGGAACAAAAAACGAACCAGTCAAAAGAGCTAAGAGGGAAGAAGCAGTAGAGACACCCAGCTCTCAGTCTATAGGTTATTACCTGAAGTATAGGATTAATGAAAAACTAATCGAGGGACTTATTGATAATCATACGTTCAATGACTCCCTATCAGGGGTTCGAGTAGGAAATATGAAAGGAAAGACCTATAATTTGTTACCTAGGAAGCCTATTTATGAAGTAATCCTTAGGAAAAATATAACAAGGAAGGAGGACATTGGAGGAAACTTTGAAATACCATGTAACATAGGAGGTCTGAAACACATGAATGCCCTAGTAGACCAAGGATCTGACGTGAACATCATGCCCCTCTCCACTTACATGAAACTAACCGATGAAAGACATGTCGAGACAGACAAATAGACCTCCCAACTAGCCATCGTAAATCTAAAGACCATTAGCAATAGCATAGTACCTAATATTGGACGGTTATGGGTATGTGTACCCCGTGGACTTCGTGATTTTAGACATTAGGGAAGATGAAAAGAGACCCTTTATCTTGGGAACACCATTCCTAACAATGGCTAAGGCCGTGATTAAGTTCGATAAGGGCACCATAACTCTAAGATCTAGAAAGAGTAAGATAAGTTTCCATAGGATATTCAAACCCCTTGGTAAGATCGAGAAAGGGATAAAAAACAATATAGAGCCTATAGCCCCCACTATGACTGTGAATAGGCTAGTCTTGGATTAGGAGGAAAGGATAAAACTTCACCAGGAAAAGGAAATGGAGGAGCAAAAACTTCAAAAATAAGCATCTTGCCCTCGTCAAAGTAAAAGGTGAAAAGAATGAATGGAAAGTCACTTAGATGCTTGTGACTTGAGTTTAGATACAAAACTCATAAAAAAAGAAAAGCACTTCTTGGAGGCAACCCAATGTTTGATTTTTATCGTCATATCGGAGTGTCTTGTGTCTTAATTCTTCTCATTTATTCTATTATGTTTGAATTCATCATTTTGTAATCATGCTTTGTTTTGTCTTTAACCTCGTCTTAATTTCAATCAAAGGTATTTTGCAACATAATAAATGTAGGGGAAATATCCGGTTTTTAAGAACCAATTCAAACATATCAAATATATTGTTTAGATTAATTCGCGTCAGTTTCGAGTCATAAGATTGTATTGACTAATCAATTTCATGCTATTCACCCGAGAAAAAACCTAAATAATCGCGATGCAAGGAAAAATAAAAATCTCTCATAGACTGGAGACCGCGTCAGGATTTATCCTAACGACGTCGTCAGTCCAGCTACAGGAAAATTCAAAAATTTGCAAGTATTTTTGAAAAATAACTTGCACAACATTTAAAATTGTAATTTCTTTTATAATCTTGTAGAAACCTATGATTACATCATTACCCTCATCCTATCTCTACTGCTTTCATAGAGTCAAACCTTAAACTCTCATTGCATTTATATCTATCCCGCTAATTTTATGCTTGGTGTAGTTGTCTTTGTCTTTGATTACATGTTATATTTGATGAGAAGAAGCTTGGAAGTTCTTTGGAAGTTTCATTGGGAGATTTCTGGAGGATGATTTAACCAGTTATCGCATGTTTCTACTCCATTATTGAGCAAACCAGGGGAGTGCTAGTTTCTTTTACTTGTTTTCTTTTCCCTTTATTTTGTTTTTTTCGGGTACTTCTAAAGAACATTGGGGAAATTGTTCAACTTAAGTGTAGGGGGAAAATAAGCCTTAGAAACTATTCCTTCAATTTCCATTTGCTTTGTCCTTAAAATGATGGGTAATATATCAAAACATAGCGTAAAATGTAAATTTGACCTAAATTATAAAAAAATTTATGACATATACCAATGAAAACTGAGTATTAATAGCGTCTCATGTATTAGGAATTTATAATCTAGCACAAAAAACCCTCAAATTTCACCCCAAAAATAGACGGCCATTAGATCTTTAGGATTCGAGTATCCATTTTCGATACCTACCAAATAATTTAAACCTTCGCCCTTTTCTTGAGTTAAGGTTCGAATGCAGTCATATGTGTCTATTCCGTCGTTACGGATGTGTACGTATGGTCTTTGTCGCCTTTTCTGGAGCATTGGTATCGGTATAAAATTATATGAGTGTACCGGTAGTATATTAAATTATAGAACTTGTTTTTGCGATGCATCCCGAGACCGCATAGTATGTATTAGGATTTGATAGAAATGACGCACTAGGATTAACCCATGTTTTAAACCTCTAATTGTTATTATGGTCACATTGACTATATAACTATCCCACACCCTTGTCATGCACTCATCTTTAGTGCAGGATACCCCTAGTACAACCCTCCGAGCCTATCCTTTTTCACAGTTCTCATAATTTTATAGTTAAACCAGACTATTAATGAAGTGCATTGTCACCCTTGAACCAATTGTTACACCCAAATCACCTTAGCCTACCTTGTATGTACTCGCTTTCAATACATTATTGTTTTAACCCAAGTTAATTATTAAGTACACGGTTGCTAAGTCCTTATCCTTGTAAATACTTTTTAGGGACGATTGGGATTCATGGTAGTTATTCATATGAAGAATTAGGGAAGAATTAACTTATTACCTCCCCCCCAATAGAGCTGAATAAGCTCTATGTTAATGTTGATACCATCTAATTCTGGGCCACCCTCCCCCCCGTGGGGGGGGGGGGGGGGGGGGGGGGGGGGGGGGGCGGCAGGACCCATCAATTAGTTAGATTGTAAATATTAAGTATGTAAAAGTTAAAGTGTAGGGGTGTATCTATAAACCCCCATAATGTATTATATGTTTAAGCAATGGCAGGGCAAAAGTGTACGAAAAAAATGTATATAAAAAAAGTAAAAAAATTATATGGGCTGCCATTTGCTTGTGTTTATGTTTATCATAGAGTCAAGAAAAAAAATAATGAGATGGATGTATAGTTTTTGTAAGTTTGTATATCATGGTCCGAGTCTTTGCTTAGCAACCCAACCAACCAGGGGGGGGGGGGGGGGGTGTGGGGGGGAGAGGGGGGTGGGTGGGGGGGGGGGGGGTGTATTCTTGTAAACAATAGCTTAACCTATACCACTCTAAATTCCACTCAAAATCACCCCCAAAAGGTATCCCATCCATTCTGTTCCGTTTAATGTTATCTTACATCTACACGCCCACAACCTTTTAAAAGATCCCTGTTTCTTTGATAGTAATGATTATAATTGAGCCACGGTGAGGTTTTGAATCCTTAACCAGCCTATGGTAAAATTATTGCTATGACAGGTAATGAGTGTTTAATTTTCCATTTCCCATAGTTGTTATAATTTATTATACACCCGAGTGAAAGAGAGAATCCCAAACACTTATGTGAGGTGCTAGTATATGCTTTCTGTGCTTTTAATTATGAAGGCAAGAAGTTTGGTGTTGTAAAATGCTTTTAAAAAGTAGTTAAATGACCCTAAATTGCATTGTCTATGTATAAAAGCACATTTGTCTGAGACAAGCAAATCTTAAGTGTAGGGGTATTTGATATAAGTTGTGTGTGCTTTACATCTAAACTGTCTGAAACTCAAGCATCAGACCTTAACTCTAACCAAGGGCAGAACTAGGGGGTGTCCCAGGGATACACTACATAAAAAGTCTGTCTTGGGATCCTACGAGACACGCCCTGGTTCCGTCCCTTTGTGTCCCCGGATGTCAAAGCCATGAATATTGGTTGGTAGTATAATTTTAGTAAAAAAACCATGAGTTTTCTTGATAGCACCCGGTCTCAAAAAAAATTATGTTGCTAGTGTTTGTTTAACATTAAAAAAAAATTCTTTGATTGACATAAAAAAAGGTGACCTTTCACATGAGTACGAGTATGGGTAACCTGCCGGGAAGTCTTCACGTGAGGGCCATAAAAGCAAAGCCGTGAGCGAGCATGAATATTGTGATCTGAGTAGGCGGGATGATAAAAAAAAGTATCGCAAAATATAATGACACAAAATAAATGTGTGTAAATTTTTTTTTCTTTTAGGACACATATTGTTCACAATAAGTTTTATTAAGACGAACACTCGGGTTCTAAAATCATCAAACAACGCATAAGGCAGAACTTTTGTGAAGATATTCGCAAATCGATAACAAAAAGGGACATGTAAGACACGAACATGCGCTTATAAAGTCATTATACTAAAGTTCAAAAACAATTGCGTGTGTGAATCCATGTTTTTCGACTCTAACAAGTTGCAAAAAACATGGATTCACACGCGCACAAAACATAACTTTAACGTTCGCTAAATAAACAAACATTGATTCGAATATAAATAAAGTAAAACAAAACATAAGAACATAATGCATGCATGTATATAAAACATGTCGAATGATAATAAAAGTACCTGTCTTTTTTTTTAATCGAAGCTTTGTGTTTGTGTGTGTTTTTTTAATGGAAGAAACTAGAATATGTGTCGATATATATATACTAGCTAGACGAGGTAACGTAATCGAATTTGTATACGATATTTTACTTTAAATCAAACTTGGACCCCAAGTATTTAAAGTCAAATAATACGTCAATTTTAACATTAATGATACTTGCATCCCAAGTATTACAATTTGTAAAAACCATTAATTCAATCATAACAGCAAACTAGGGGTGGAAACGAATCGAGCCAAAACGAGCTCGAGCCTATTTTATTAGTCGAGCTCGAGCCCGAGCTTTACAAAAGGCTGAGCAAAACCAACCGAACCGAACTGACAAACCGAACCGACAAACCGATCCGAGCCGAACCGACCGACCCAACCGACCATTTTCGGTTCGGTTTTCGATTTTGTATATTTATAGTATTCGGTTTCGGTTTTGTCGGTTCGGTTCTGTTCGGTATGCCTTAATAATAATTATTCATTAAAATTATTTTTTGTTATAAACATATGAGTCAAATAATAACCGCCAATTAATGACCTATTAATTTACAGTTATAAACATTTGAGTCAAATAATAACCGCCAATTAAATTGTCAATTAATGACCTATTAATTTACATTATAAACCTTTGAAACAAATAATAACAGCCAATCAATTGTCAGTTTCCAAACAAAACTCATAAGTGACATTTAATCATTTTTCCATCATATACCAAAATACCTTTTCTACAACTCATGTTTTAATCAAGTAAGGTTTACTTAATCATTCAATATGTCTTGTTGTGTGATTATTTATTGTTCTTGCTTTATCTTTAACATGCTTAGCTAAACCTCCTATTGTGTTTATTTATGATTGTATGAAACCTAAAATGTAGATCTTAGTGGTGTTGCTTCTTGTGATGGATGTGCATGTTAGGTCTTAGAAAACCAGCTTTTGTCTGTATCGCTGTTCATATGTCTAGGAAAACATGATTGTGTAGAAAGGATACCATCGGGTAACAGTCTTCATACTACCTTGCCCCCTAATATGGTTGATCCACTCTTAATATATTTCACATGCACTTAGTGTACCCTTAGGGGCCTTGTAATAGTCTTCATACTACCTTGCTTGTGCTTGTGGGTAACAGTCTTCATACCTACGATGACTGCATCAAGTTTTTTGCGTCACCGCCTAGGGAATAGTTAGGTTTTGATCATAGTTTAGCTTAGTTCTACTCGCTTTAATCCGTTCAAGTGAGACTTTAATTCCGCATATTAGCTTTCTTATAGTCTATCTTTTCTTTGTGCTATCTGTTTTGTAACCCATTCTCGTCAACCACCATAGGAGACGAGAATCCTATCCGTACTCTAGGAGACTACTCCAAACCAAGCCACAAGGGCTATAGGAATACCATTGAGCTCCCCGTAAGGAACAATGTGGTACCTCTTCGATCCGACACCATCCGGTTGGTGCAAAACGGATGCTCATTCCACGGACTTCGGTCCGAGGATCCAAACCAACACCTCAAGGATTTTCTTAAACTTGTGGACTCACTTGACCTTGACAGTGACAATAGGAAAAGGACGCGCCTGCGTTTATTTCAATTTTCCCTTCGCGATCAAGCTAGCAATTGGCTTGAACGCCTTCCAGCAGGATCCATCACTATATGGGAGGATCTTACTACCCGATTCCTTTCTCAATTCCTTCCACCGGGAAGGACCGCAAAACTCCGCAACGATATCCTGATGTTCCAACAACATCATGGAGAACCTTTATCCGAAGCATGGACTCGTTTCAAGGACTTACTCCAAAAAGTCCCTCATCATGGCATAGACCTTTGTCTCCAAGTCTAAATTTTTTATGACCATGTCAATCTCGTCACAAGACGAACCATTGACCAATCGACCGGTGGTAAGCTTCGTGACCTCAACGCTGAAGAATCCTGGGCATTATTAGAGGACCTCGCCCTCTATGACAATAGAAGTTGGAACGACCCAAGGGATTTCGCTAAGCCGGTCAAGGCAATTGCTTTGCCTCAAGATGTCCCGAGTACATCCGACCGCCGACTAATCAAGCTCGAAAATCAAGTTCAACGCTTGATGGAAGCTCATCTTGCTCCGACACAACCTACTCAAGTGAACAAAATCACTACCTCATGTGAGATCTGCAGTGGTCCTCACGACACTTAGTATTGCATGGAAGATCCCGAACAAGCCTTTGTTAAATACGCATCCTGGCGTACCGTTGAAGCGGGAGGTAAGTGGTAAACCTTCAAGCCTGAGCAAAATAATCTTGGTGACACCTAGCATCCGTCATGAAAAAGTCACCTGAACCTCAGGTGGAAACAACCCCAAAATTCACAAAATAATTTTTCTACCCCACCTTACCGGTTCCAACCCAACGGCTCGATCCCGAACATTTCCTTCAACAACCGTCCTTAAAATTTTATTCAATCAAATATAGAAGGACTGGTATCCAACTTCATGGCATCTCAAGATGCTAGACTGTCCAAGTTTGAAGCCGATTTCAAACAACGGCAAGGTGAGATGACCAACAAAATTGACATTGTGTTGAAAGCCGTCACCAATCAAATAACGGGCACATTACCTAGGGATGCGGTTAAGAACCCAAAACTAGGGACTTATCCAGTTTCGTCTTCTCGTTCTTACCCAACAATAGACCCACAATGCTTATCTCACTCGTCCACGTTAATCAATGCTATCAAGGCACATTTCAATGAGTTATGTTTTGTGCATCTTGTTAGAGTCAAAACATGTTTTATTTTATCTACTCAGATCGCAATTTTGTTCGCTTTGCCGGCATGCTCATGGCTTTGCATATGTGGCCCTTTTGTGAAGACTTCCTGCATGTCCTGCATGTCACCCATACACTTGTATACGCTTTAATCATTTATGTAATTATACGGATATTATACAAGTGTTTTTTTTTTTGGTTGGGGCAACAAGACTACTAAGAAATTGGATCAAAATTGTATAATATCAAACCGCAAAATTTAAACCACAAAGTTTAACATATTAAACCATTCTTAACAAAATCAAGCAGTGCATAATATCAAACCGCAACATTTAACATATTAAAACTATGAAAATGGATCAAAGTTGTATCTTGTAAAAGTACCTAAGACATGAAGTTAAACCTCCTAATAATAATTTAAAACGGAAAAGTACTCGGTTTCAAAAAGGGTGAAAACCTTTTTTGCTAAACATATTTTTTAAATAAGATCAGCAACGTTCTCGGGCAGCTCCTCCACAACTACATTATAGAACCTCTGAATATCTGCAAGCATTTTCCCGTCGTCCGATGTGATAAAGTTAATAGCAACACCTTTCCTCCCAAATCTTCCACTTCTTCCAATACGATGAAGATAGTTTTCAGGCTGTGTCGGCAAATCATAGTTGATAACAAGAGAAACTTGCTGCACATCAATACCACGGGCCAATAGATCCGTGGTAATGAGGACACGTGAAGAACCAGAACGGAATTCACGCATGATGATGTCTCTTGTGTTCTGATCCAAGTCCCCGTGTATGGCGGACACTGTGTGGTGACGGCTGCTCATCTTATCGGTCAACCAGTCAACCTTTCTACGTGTGTTGACAAATATGACACTCTGGGTGATGGCCAAAGTTTCATAAAGATCACACAATGTCTCGAGCTTGCAGTCCTCCTTTTCAACATCGACGTAAAACTGCTTGATACCTTCTAGTGTGAGCTCATCACGTTTCACAAGGATCCTTACTGGTTTGTTCATGAACCTTTTTGTCATGTCGAGGGCCTCTGGAGACATTGTGGCAGAGAACACACCGACCTGAATCTTTGCTGGCAATTTCTGGTAGATTTCTTTGATCTGGTAGAGAAGTGTTAATTGTTAGAATACCTATATAAAAAATAGTTTGGGGTCGACTAAAAGTTCAGATAGGAACGGACCTGATCCTTGAAGCCCCGTGAAAGCATTTCATCAGCCTCATCAAGCACAAGCATTTTGATGAAGTCAGCACGTAATGACTGCCTCTTCAGCAGGTCAAACACACGTCCAGGGGTACCAACAACAACATGGACACCAGCTGCAAGAATGCGTTGGTCCTCACGAACAAGGTTTCCACCCACACAAGCATGAACCCTCACGCCAAGGTAGTCACCAAGAGCACGCATAACTTTCTCAATCTGCTGTGCAAGTTCACGAGTAGGAGCCAAAACTATGGCTTGGCATTGCACCAAATTGTAGTCGAGTAGTTGAAGTATACCAGTGCAAAAAGTTGCAGTCTTTCCTGTGCCAGACTGAGCTTGTTCTATTACATCAAGACCCTTGATGAAGGGCACAATTCCCCTTTGCTGAATTGCCGATGGTTTCTCAAAACCTGTAGATATACAACTCATGAATCGAGACTAACTAAGATTAACTCCAACAAGACTCCATATGACAGACTTCAAACCCGTACTTACCATATGCATAAATTCCTCTTAATAAGTTTTCAAGCAATCCCATAACATCAAAAGTTTCGGAAACCTCATCATATGATGTAAAAGCATCCTCTTTTTCCGACGCAAACCTGTATAATCATTGACATGTGCAACATAAAAAATTTATCTTAACATACGCAAGTTTTACATATCTTTAAAGAGATCAAAATCAGAAACAAACTTACTGCTCATTCATCTGTGAATCAAATTGACCAGCATCAAATCTAGATCCTTCGTATGTCGTCATAACTGCAATAATAACAGCAACAATGTTAACAACCAAGAGAAAAAAACAATACTCAAAACATGTTACATATGCAGACTGGTTATCACAGGATGCCACAACGTAACTTGAATCACTTGCACTCCTTGAAAGACAGATAACCAAATATCGCTCTACGTTACAGTAAACAGAAGTCGTTTATCGCTCAGCATGTTAAATACATGGTTTTTTCGTATAAGTTGTGTGTACTTTAAATGTAAACTGTTTGAAACTCAAGCATCATACGTTAACTCTAACAACGGCGGAACTAGGGTGTGTCCCACGATGTCAAAGGACCGATTAATATTGCTTGCTAGTATTGATTTCTGTAAAAAAAAAACATGAATTTTCCTAATCGCACCCGGTCTCAAAAAAAATTATGCAACTAGCTTTTGTTTAACACTACAAAAGGATTTTCCTTTAGTGCAAAAAAAGTGTCATAGGTTTCCTTATAGCACCCCAGTCTCAAAAAAAATTATGTCGCTAGTGTTTGTTTAACATTAAAAAAAAAAAATCTTTGATTGACATAAAAAAAGTAGTCATAGTTGAAGTCTTCCCGACAGGTGACCTTTCACATGAGTACGAGTATGGGTAACCTGCCGGGAAGTCTTCATGTGAGGACCATAAAAGCAAAGCCGTGAGCGAGCATGAATATTGTGATCTGAGTAGGCGGGATGAAAAAAAAAAGTATCGCAAAATATAATGACACAAAATAAATGTGTGTAAATTTTTTTTTCTTTTAGGACACATATTGTTAACAATAAGTTTTATTAAGACGAACACTCGGGTTCTAAAATCATCAAACAACGCATAAGGCAGAACTTTTGTGAAGATATTCGCAAACCGATAACAAAAAGGGACATGTAAGACACGAACATGCGCTTATAAAGTCATTATACTAAAGTTCAAAAACAATTGTGTGTGTGAATCCATGTTTTTCGACTCTAACAAGTTGCAAAAAACATGGATTCACACGCGCAAAAAACATAACTTTAACGTTCGCTAAATAAACAAACATTGATTCGAATATAAATAAAGTAAAACAAAACCGAAGAGCACAATGCATGTATAAAAAACATGTCGAATGATAATAAAAGTACCTGAATGTTTTGTATAAGTTGTTTTTTTAATCGAAGCTTTGTGTTTATGTGTTTTTAATGGAAGAAACTAGAGCATTATGTGTCGATATATATACTAGCTAGACGAGGTAACGTAATCGAACTTGGACCCCAAGTATTATTATACTATATACTATAATTATAAAAAATATATTTTAAGTATAGAGTCAAATAATACGTTAATTTTAACATTAATGATACTTGCATCCCAAGTATTACAATTTGTAACAACATTAATTCAATCATAATAGCAAACTAGGGGTGGAAACGAGTCGAGTCATTCGTAAAAAGCTCGGGATTGGATCGGTAAAAACTCGAACGAATCGAGCCAAAACGAGCTCGAGCCTATTTTATTAGTCGAGCTCGAGCCCGAGCTTTACAAAAGGCTGAGCAAAACTAATCGAAAACCGAACCGAACCGACCGAAACCCAACCGACCATTTTCGGTTCGGTTTTGTATATTTATAGTTTTCGGTTTCGGTTTTGTCGGTTCGGTTCTGTTCAGTTTAAAATCAAGAAAAATACGCTTAAACTATCTATTCGGTTCGGTTTTTGTCGGTTCGGTTTCGGTTTTTCTCGGTAAACTTCGGTTCGATTTTGGTTCATGTTTTTCCTCAAACTTGGTTTTCGGTTCGGTTCAGTTTTTATCGGTTCTGTTCGGTTTTGAACCAATGCTAGTTTACATACAAAGCTTGATTGGACTCGCGAGTCTAAACGACACTAAGATATTTCGAGTATTAAACATATATAAGACGTTATGTATTTGTATTATAGGCGAGCTTATTTACGAGTTCAATAACAAAGATTATTAACGGGCTCAAAATAAATATATTACCAGTCGAGCTCGAACCAAGTTTTTTCATTGCCAAATCGTATAAACGAGCCAAGCTCGAGCCTTGGATAACATACCACAAGCCAAGGCTCGAGCTTACAAAAATAAGGCTCGAACCGAGCCAAGTTTGAGCTCGAGCTTTATAAAACTTATACGAGCCAAACTCGAGTTCTGACAGGCTCTGACTCTGCTCGATTCGTTTCCAGCCCATTAAACACTTTATCAGTGTCATGGCCCACCGCCGTTACGTCAGTGGCCCAACAAAAAAATTAGGCTTAAAACTTATCTGAAACATGTGTAAGATAAGACAATATCGGTTCCAAAGACGGGTTGTTCGGTTTATTCAATTCGGTTAGTTCAGTTAAAAATTATCGTTCTAAAAAAGAAAAAATGAATATGAATTTATAAATTTGATTTATTTGGTTATTTAGTTATATTATATTAATAATGTATTATTATATAATAAAAACGGTTCGGTTTGATTCGGTTTTTACGGTCTAGTTTTTGGACGAAAACCAAAACCGAACAAAACTTTTTGGTTTTTGAAAAAGTAAAAACCTAACCATTGGTTTCTAGTTTCGGTTCGGTTTTTTTCGATTTTTTTCGGTTTTTCTGCTCACCCCTACAATTCATTAATTCAATCATACTAGCAATTAGTGGAGTCGTTCTTGAAAAGCTCAAGATCGGATCGGTAAAAAGTTCGAATGAGTTCGAGCCTATGTTGCAGCTCATTTATTAATCGAGCCCGAGCTTTACATACAAAGCTCGATTGGGCGCGCCAGCCTAAACGAGACTAAGATATTTCAAGTATTAAAGATATACTACGTATAATAAGACGTTATGTATTTGTATTATAGGTGAGCTTATTCACGAGTTAAATGACAAGCTTATTAACGGCTCAAAATAAATATATTACGAGTCGAGCTCGAACCAAGCTTTAAGTTTTCATTGCCAAGTCGTATAAATGAGCCAAGCTCGAGCCTCTATATATAACATACCACGAGACAAGCTCTAGCTTACAAAAATAAGGCTCGAACCGAGCCAAGTTTGAGCTTGAGTTCATTAAAGCTTATACGAGCCAAGCTCGAGCTTTAACATACTCGGGCTTGGCTCAACTCGTTTCCAGCCCATTAAACACTTTATCATGTATCAAGGCCCACTTTTATGTCAGTGGCCCAACAAAAAAATATCTATATATTCAAAAGCCGTTTGAAACGACGGCGTATTACGTCGTGGGCCAAATTAGCCCAACACCGGCCCAAGTAAAAAAAATCCGGCCTAAAATAAAAACTTACAAAATGAACTCTCGACTTTTAATTATTTACGACTTTTTTATATAATAAACTTTATTTATGAAATATATAACACGTATCTACCTATTCATTCAGATCAAAAAATACCCGCGTAAAAATCTTCTCATTGCGAACAAAACGAGCCCAATATTACAATGCTTCTGTCATACGCACGATTTTATAAAAAATGTTGCAGTTTAATATAAATAGGAAAAAAAGTACAAAACGTACCTTCAGCTTTTAACTATTTACGACTTTGTTATATAATAAACTTTATTTATCAAATATAAAATTTCTGAATAAACCAAAACAAACCGAACTCAAATCAAATGAGCAATGCATAAATCTTTTGCCACATAGGCCACAGAGTTAATGCATATGTTAATCTCTTACGAATAAGGGGTTGTTTGTTTCGGCTAATATGTGGGCTTACGAGCTTATTTGATTTCGGCTAATATAACATAAGCCTCAATTTTCTGGCTTATATTGAGACTTGTGGACTTATATAAGTTTATCATATCGTAATAAACTTATATATAAGCCCTCAAGTCTCAAAATAAGCCAGAAAATTAGAGCTTATGTTATATAAGCCGAAATCAAATAAGCTCATAAGCCCACATATAAGCTGAAACAAACACCCCCTAAACCATGATTTACTTGGCCGAATCATTAGTCAACCCATCTTGAGATATATCGACCGGGACAACCAGACGCACTACATACATAGCAACAATAAAAAGTTTGCAGAAACAAGAAAATGCAAAATGACAATTACCAAAAAGCTAGGATTCAAAAATAGATGGGATTAATCTAAAATAAGCTAATGTCAATCCATACTCTTGTGAGCAGAAAGTAGTTTTCTAAATTAACATTAAATAAATAGAACAAAATTTAATTAGATTAGATCAGGTCAGCAACATTTGAAGGGAGCTCCTCAACAACCACATTGTAAAACTTCTGGATGTCCGAAAGCATTCTTGAGTCATCCTGAGTAACGAAGTTGATGGCAACACCCTTTCTTCCAAACCGACCACTTCGTCCAATACGGTGAAGGTAGTTCTCGGGCTGAGTAGGAAGATCATAGTTGATAACTAGAGAAACTTGCTGCACATCAATACCACGCGCCAAAAGGTCTGTGGTGATGAGTACACGTGAAGATCCAGAACGGAACTCACGCATGATGATGTCTCTCGTGTTCTGGTCCATGTCTCCGTGAGTTGCTGACACCGTGTGATCTCGGCTTCTCATCTTATCGGTCAACCAGTCGACCTTACGACGTGTGTTGACAAAGATGACACTCTGAGTGATGGCCAATGTTTCGTAAAGATCGCAGAGTGTTTCAAGCTTCCAGTCCTCCTTTTCAACGTTGACGTAAAACTGTTTGATACCTTCTAATGTGAGCTCATCACGCTTCACAAGAATCCTCACGGGTTTGTTCATGAACTTCCTTGTGATTTCTAGTGCCTCTGGGGGCATTGTTGCGGAAAACACTCCCACTTGTACCTTTGGTGGCAGCAATTGAAAGATGTCGTAAATCTGGAAAAGGGAAACAATTTTAAACCTCGACCCTTAGATATGTTATATGGTCAGAATGAGAATAAGTAATAAAACAAACCTGATCCTTGAATCCTCGTGAAAGCATCTCATCAGCCTCATCGAGCACAAACATCTTGATATAGTCGGAGCGCAATGACTGCCTCCTCAACATGTCAAACACACGTCCAGGTGTACCAACAACAGCATGGACACCAGCCGAGAGGATACGCTGGTCCTCACGAACACTGGTTCCACCAACACAAGCATGAACCTTTACACCAAGATAGTCACCAAGTGCACGCATAACTTTCTCGATTTGTTGTGCAAGTTCACGAGTGGGTGCCAAAACCAAGGCTTGGCATTCCACCACATTGTAGTCGAGTTGTTGAAGGATGCCGGAGCAAAAAGTTGCAGTCTTTCCTGTTCCAGATTGCGCTTGTTGAATTACGTCAAGACCCTTGGTGAAGGGCACAATTCCCCTTTGCTGAATTGCGGATGGTTTTTCAAAACCTACATTGACATAATTGATGTGTTAAAGAATAAATTAATTATTAACGATATAACAGGGCAAAATATTGCAAACGAGACTTACCATATGCATAAATGCCTCTCAGAAGATTCTCTAGCAAACCCATGGCGTCAAAAGTTTCGGTAACCTCATCATATGATGTAAAGAAGTCTTGTCCGTCGGCTGAAAGCCTGTATAACAATCAGCATATATAAGCATTTGCAAGATAAGCATTGTTTTAAGAAAAAAAGCAGAACGCTAGGCAAAAAAGTACAGAGCGAGAAACTTACAACTCGTCCATTTTGGAATCAAATTGACGAGTATCAAACTGAGATCCTTCTGCTGCAACACCTGCCATGACTGCAAATACAGCACAAAAAGGTTTTCTTAAGCAACAGCTATACGTGCATGTCTATAAACAAAAAGTTCCAAGCAGCCATAAACCAAAAAGGTAATTTTAAACGGTGGTGTTTGTACTAGCTTATTCAAAACTCGATAAGCTCATAAACTAATTTTTAATGGCTCGTGAGCTTATCCACTTGAGCTTATAAGCTCAAGTTTTTAAGCTTATATGCCATTGAAAATGAGTTTATGAGCTAATCAAATTTTCAATAAGCCCATATGCCGATCAAATAAGCTATTTGTTTAAGCTTGTCTTTTAGCTTATGAGCTTATACCAAAACTTATGGACTTATATAAGCTTAGTGTGATATAAAAAGCTTATATAAGCTTAGTGTGAAACATTAGCTGAATCACATAAGCCCAAAAATAAGCTTAAACAAAGACCCCCTAAGACGAACACTTCCAACTAGTTCTTGAACAAAGCTGGAACAAATCAATAGTACATATCACCAATAACAGCCTAACATCGTCCAACTTACAAACCGCAACAAACCCGAAACAATTTTATAAATCTTCCACTACAATCTCTCACTCCTAAACGCAAACTACTTAAAATCATCTTAAACGCACAGAAACAGCTATACGTACATGTCTATAAACAAAAAGTTCCAAGCAGCCAGAAACTAAAAAGGTCAATTTACCGGGGAAACACTTTACAAAAAAAAAATAATAAGAAAATCTTATACGGTGGTGTTTGTATTAGCTTATTGAAAGCTCATAAACTAATTTTCAATGGCTTATGAGCTTATCCACTTGAGCTCACGACATTAAACAAGCTATAAGCTCAAGTTGACAAGCTTATATGCCATTGAAAATGAGTTTATGAGCTAATCAAATTTTCAATAAGCTCAAATGCCAATCAAATAAGCTAAATGGTGTTTGTTTAAGATTTTTGTTAGCTTATTTGATTTCGGCTTATGTTTTATATTGAAACTTATGGGCTTATATAAGCTTATTGTGATATAAATAGCTTATTTAAGCCCAGATATTTCAGTAATTAGGCCTGAAAAACTGAGCTTATGAAATATAAACGGAAATCACATAAGCCCGAGAATAAGCTTAAACAAACACCCCCCAAGACCAATACCTACTTAGCCTTCTAACTAGTTCTTAAACAGATCAATCGTGTATATCCATACATTACTCTAACTACATATTTCTCCACAAGCTTCTCACTAATAACAGCTTAACATCCCCCCACAATATCATGCGCGAAGACAAGGATTTAATTTGCCCCCCCCCCAAAGAACCAATTTGTAGGGCAGTAACTAAAATTTATCAAAGTGTGCCCCCTCAGAACTTTCTGGCTCCGCCCCTGCCCAAAATACGAAGCGCTACAAAAGCGAAAAAGGTTTCTAAAATCTTCCACTACAATCTCTCAATCTCAAAAGCAAACTAGTTTCAAATCCTTAAAATCTATCGATATAAAAGAAAAACCTTAAAATCTAGGATAAAAAACCTTAAACTAGTCTAATCTAGATTAAAATTAAAAACCCATATGCAAGATATAAAAAAGATGAGAACTTTATCATTAAAAAGCCTTTAACTAGTCTAATCTACAGTAAAATAAAAAACCCATTCGCAAAATATAAAAAAGATGAAAACTTTATATAATAAGAACAGATCCAAGTGAATAATGAGTATACCTTTTTTTTTTGTGATGAAAAGATTGTTGTTATGATGAGGATGAAAAGGAAGATGGTTGGCTGGCTGGCTGCTTCTTCTAGGGTTTTTGTGTTTGAGAAGCAAAAGAGGCTTTGAGGTTAAAGTGAAGGGTCTTTATATGTAAAATTCTTTTTTACTTTTACCCTTGGTCGAGTTAATTCTTTGTTTTGGGTTAGTCTATACTTTTACTTTGATAATTACAGTTAATTTAGTTTAACAAGACAATTGTGGCTATGATCAAAACATATTTCACTTAAACCTAAATATACCATAAAAAACCATTTAATAAAAACATTCACGCACAACAAAAAGCTCACACGCCTCACTTGTGAAGTCAATCGAGTCCTCTCTTTTTGGTGTGGGCAATGCGTCGACCTTTCGAGCCGTAATAACCCAAGAACGTGTCCTTGGTTGACAGGTTGGACGAAAACGCGTCCAGTTCGTCCCTGTTACGGAGAGTCTTAACTTGTTTATTTTAGACCCGTTGTTCCCCAATTTTTGTGAAAAGTCAGTTTTTGTGGTGACCGGCTTGTATATTGGTCGTGTGTGTGTGCGTGAGATGTGATGTGTGGTATATTTGTGCATAAGTGATGTATATTTAGATGGTGAAGTTAGTTATCTTACTACACTATATTAATTGTTAGTTGTGATGTTGCCGGTAGAGTAAAAAGTTGATGTAATAATGATGTTCGCGGTAATTATTACACCTAATCTAAGCCAAACTCTCAATTATTTTGAGGATATTGCTTTAAAAAGTGATTGATCTAATGAGAGAAATCATTGAATAACCTTACTAGGAAAAATTATTGTTTTACCTTTTATTAAAGATGCTATGAATAAAGATAGAAAAGGCAGAAGAAATAAATAAATTGTTGACAATATATATACTACATAATATAAAGAGAAAATATATTTTCTTAAAATTTAAAATCTTAAAGAATGAATAATGTTGTTAGACTAAAATATTTTTACTTATAGAAGCACACGGTGCAGTCACAAGTAAGGCTCGCCACTCCCACATGGAGGCTTGCCAAATGCTCGTCACTGCACTGCTAAGGTGCTTTGCCACTTAACCGCGCGTCCATCAGTTTGTGAAACTTTTTTTTTTGTTATATTTGTGTTTTGTGTTGTGTTTTTCAATGTTTAAATTGTTTGTATAAAGTGTGTGTTTTTATGTGTGTGTGTGTCAGCCAATGAAGAAGGTGATAATGAGGTTATTTTTTTAATATTTTTGCGGCGGGGGTTTATGTTGTCGTTACAGGGTACGTCAATGAATATTGAGTGGGAATGTGTGCGCGCGTTGTGGTGAGGCTGATTAGTATGCAACACGTGTATTTTATTTCCGTGAGCATTTTTTAACAATCACGGAATTTGAATGGATGTTTGTCGTTTGGGCGAGAGTATACGTTATTTATAGAGCGAATGACTTTTAGTATGTATAAAAATATAAGAGTTAAGTACATTTTTGGTCCTTGTGGTTTGGTGCTTTTTTCACTTTTGGTCTAAAATTCTAAAAAGGTTTGTTTTGGTCCAAAAGACATAGTTCCGTTC